>VDFB02281167.1:0-149461 GCA_007258455.2 Sequoia sempervirens | reverse complement strand
CATTCCTATCTAATGCATTAATCGATATTAAACAAAGCACGATGAGCACGCATAGCCATCCAATGCTTCCAATAGCTTCTCCTTGGTGGCATTTAATGCATTAACTATGCATTTAGTGATTTTGTACCCCCAACCGCCAATTTTTATCTATGATTTTTTTATCTATCTATGTCATCTTATTTTCTTAATTTTCTTAAATAAAAATGAATTATAGAGCTACTCAGACGAATAAAAAAAGATAAATACCAATTTTTAAATATAAAAAATAAGTTTTAAAATACAAACTATAGCCAAAGCTTGAAGTTTATATGAACATAAACAAAGATTTTACATTCCTATCTAATGCATTAATCGATATTAAACAAAGCACGATGAGCACGCATAGCCATCCAACGCTTCCAACAACTTCGGTGGCATTTAATGCATTAACTATGCATTTAGTGATTTTGTACCCCCAGCCGCCAATTTTTATCTATGATTTTTTTATCTATCTATGTCATCTTATTTTCTTAATTTTCTTAAATAAAAATGAATTATAGAGCTACTCAGACGAATAAAAAAAGATAAATACCAATTTTTAAATATAAAAAATAAGTTTTAAAATACAAACTACACAAATACAAACTAATATGTTTAAATAATAGAATGTGATTGACCAACACAACATAACAAATACATATAGAATTGCAATTGCATTAGTAACCTGCCTATTGACATAAACTAAAAAGAAAACACACTCTAGCAACCATATTAAGCCTACATGGGTCATAAATTAAAATTCCCTTGTGCATCACATTCACTTTCCTAAAATATTTATCGATGCCAACTATAAGTAATTAATCTAATCTAATTTGTGTTTAATTAAGTGCATTTCCTGATTAGCCTCGCTTTTCCTTTCACTTACAAAGACTCGTTTTCCACCATGTGTCTGAGTTGTCACTCGCAATTAAATTTCATTTATAACAGATGATCATTCAAGAAGCAAAACCAAACTCGTCCTTGCCAAGCATTCAAGCTACGCCGGTGCGGCCATTAAACTCCTTCCCAACTCAAATCAAATTCGACAGTTACTTGCTTTCATTTCAGTTGAAGCATTTAAAGAAGTTTGAACTAGAACTAGTCGTCGATTAAAACACTTAGAGTAATCCGTGGTCTTCAAAGGCAAGTACAGTCTGACAAACCAATAAAAACAGAAGGCTAATAATACAACCAAACGAGGTTGATGACCTAACTTTCAGAGGTCGGAGTAAGATTCTATGAAACAAAGCCAAGCATTAAAATAAGTTTAAGTAGAGTGAGTAGCAGGTAACATAGCCCATTCACTCGTTAAAAGGGTAGCCGATCATTCTGCCCCACAGCATTTCGGAGATGATGGGGATGCATCGACAATTAGGGGCATTTGCAGTGGGCGTCACAATACTCGTGTTTGCTTTGCAAGCGACTGAGACGGCAGCGCAGTCAGAAGTAGGAAACAAGAAAATAAGCAATTTGCAATTCTATTTCCATGACAGAGTTTCGGGACAAAGCGTGACGGCCGTGGAGGTGGCGTCCGCTTCATCGACCAAAACTTCGGCCACTATTTTCGGGGCGGTATTTGTGATGGACGACCCGTTGACGGAAGGGCCTGAGCCCACCTCCAAATTGGTGGGCAGAGCTCAGGGTTTGTATGCCTCCGCCAGCCAAGAGGAAGTTCGTCTGCTAATGGCGGTCACCTATGTTTTTCAGGACGGGGAGTTCAACGGCAGTACTCTCGCTGTGGTGGGTCACAACGCTGTGTTTAACGAGATTAGAGAGATGCCAGTTGTGGGAGGAAGCGGGAAATTCAGGCTGGCTCGAGGTTACGCTCTCGCTCACACTCACTCCTTCGACCTCCACTCTGGCAATGCAGTCGTCCATTACAATGTTACCGTAATTCATTATTAGGATTACCTACTAAGCTACACTATGCCAAAGGGATTGATTCGGTTCATTTGATTCCTATGTAGGTGATTTTAGGGTTAGGGCTCCAAGAGCCCACATTGCACAAATGTAATTCAATAGTATTGGAAGTGTTGCATATGTACAATTGGATATATCACTCCTTATTCCATTCAATGTATAATGGGTACCTTGATAAGGTTCATAAGTTAAAAGGCAATTCTTAATTAGTTTGAAATGTATAAATGAATGTAAATAATAGGGTAGTTAATTTAAATATAATGTATGAAAATCTATTTAATTAGTTTGAAATGTAATTTATATAGTGAGGAGTATTAGTATATTGAATGAAGGGTAAGTTTTAGAAATGTAAGTTATTAATATTGTGTATAGAAGGATAATGTGTGCAATATCTTGTAAGAGTGTTTATTGTTGTTAGTTGAATGTGAAAGTGTTAAAAGAGAATTTAAGTTATTGTTAAACTTCTATTACATTAAATGAGTTGAGTTAATGAAAAGAAGTAATTTTGGAAATAGAGAAAAAATTTGGAGAAATGAATTAAACAACAAAAAACAAGTAACAATGAAGAATTTGGAAATTAAATTCAAGTGTTCATTGGCCTAGATGCTAGTGCACCACACTATCATCCAATCTACACAATGTAGTCCAATCTATACACTATCTTTTGTGAATGGCTGAAAATTGTAGCTTGTAATGTCTCCTTCTTGCCCATAGTTTAGTTTGAGCTTCCATTAGTCTATCCCAAGGCCCCTTTTCACCAATGGGGTATTGATTTTATTAGTGACTTTTCTAAGAAATCTAGTAGTGGTCAAAGATGGATCCTTGTGGCAACTGACTACTTCACTAAGTGGGTAGAGACTATTCCTATCAGGAAGGCTACTAGTAAAGTTGTCATGGATTTTGTCATGAAAAGTATTGTCATAAGGTTTGGAGCTCCTATTAAGTTAGTGGTAGATAATGCTATGGGTTTTAGATCAAAAGAGTTTACAAAATTTTGCTATAACTATGGGATTAATATATCTTACTCTTGTCCATACCATCCCCAAGGGAATGGGCAAGCTAAGTCTAGCAACAAGAGTTTAATGAGAATAATAGAGAGAGTGAATGGAAAGAATAAGAAGTCTTGGGATTCAAAACCAAAGCTAGCATTATGGGTTGACAAAACAATAGTTAAGAAGGCTACATGGAAATCTACTTATGAGTTAGTATATGGATTGGATGCAAGATTTCCAATTAAAAATTTGTTGCCCATTTACAAATTCATCCTAGAATATGATGGGGATATTAGTGATATCATGATGGTTAGAATCAATCAACTTATAGAGTTGGATGAATCAAGAAGAGAGGCACGCGATACCAATCTCAAGAAACAATTACATGTTAAGTACTCGTTTGATAAAAATACATCAAAAATAAAATTCTTGATAGGAGATATAGTCTTAATGTGGAATGCCTAAATCCAAGATAAAGACAAACATGAAAAATTTGAATCTGTATGGATAGATCCTTATGGTCAAAAATCATGGTGAGATTTCCTACTTTTTGTAAAATATGGACAATGAAGTTTTGGAATTGCCAATGCATGTACAATTCCTTAAACCCTACCTTTCATAAGATAGGGCATATCCATGCACATTGCATTTTAATGTAAAATTTTATAGTTGTTTAATCTTTTTGTCTGGTTTTTGTTTGGTTTGCGCAAAGATTCAGGGACCCTCACCTTGTTTTTAAAAAACAAGCATCCCTAACTAGAGTTGTGCTGGTGATACTTATTCCAATCTTAGCCTTCTAAGCTATCTTAGTCATTAAAATTCCTAAAATTCTTAGTCTTGCAAGGGTTCATTTAAAAAAATATGTATTAGGGCTTTGAAAAACCCTAACCCATCAAAACCCTAAGACCTAGATCTAGAGCCCTTGCACTTTTCTTATATTTGATCATTGACCTTTAATCTAGGTGGCCTAGCCTTCAAGTTATGACTTCAATGCCTTCATTCCATATGTTTACTAGCCCCTTTTGCTAGAATACCAAACAAACCCATTGCTTTAATATATTTTAATTTACCGCTAAAAGCTTTGCACTCTATTGGGTCTCGCAAGACACAAATCGGTGTTTCGTGTAGTCTCTTTGGTTTGCTAAGGCTCTTTATGTTATTATTTTTCTCCTCGTGGACCTATGTAATACCTTTTTACCTCCAAACCAAATTGGCATGTATGGGTCTCTAGCTAATCAAATCATGAGCTTCTTTTTTTTCGTACAAGTAACTTAAATCTTCTAGTGAAGCTCTCCTTCTATCATTCATTTTTGACCCCTCTTTCCCTAGTAGCTTTAAGTTGTTTATTGAAGCACATGTGTTTTACACCCTTTTAATTCATACAAGGCATGTGCATCATGAGGCCTTTATTCCAAAAGCATTTGCCTCCAAAAATAAGAAAAAAAAATTATCTTGAGAAATAAACATGGGTCTTACCTTTGCGTGCTAGCTATAACCTTCACAGAAGAATATTGAGCCAAGCTTTCATTCATCGAACTCTCGAAATTGTGCCACATGTCCAATTTTATTTACTTCAAATAATTCACAAAGGAATGCACTATCAGGAAAGCCTTAAAGCTTTTCATTTTGTTCTCACAAATCCGGGTGAAATGATGACATGTGTCTCGGTGCTGTGTGAAAGAAAATAAGATTTTCTCTTTGCAAAAATGATTTCAAATCCCCATGATCACAACCAATCTTTGGAGATCAATGGTCCACATTCAAAACAAAGAACAAACACTACTAGTCATGTGTTCAAGCATGCAACAACATTGATGGCAGATTCGATATGTATCTACCAAATCCTCAAGGGTAATTGCTTTAATTACATTTCTCATTACTCAAAGCATGAAGAGGAGGTATCAAAGGAAAATTGTTGCAAAATTCTAGGTGAAGAAGGGTTTTTCGTGGAAAAATTAGGGTTTTCAATAGATGGTAAGCAAGTAAATTTGACTGTCTCTGTGTATTTTGGGTATAATGGGGTGTTATCTATTTTCATGGATTCAAAAATAAATTTAGGGCTCTGAAAGGATAGGAATTGTGTAGAATTTTACAAAATATTCTTTGAAGTGTAAAATTTTAAACCCTAGTTTTACGAACACTAAAACTCTAAGGTAAAAATTATGGTTGGGACGACAAGGGGTGTCAAGAGGGGGTTAGATAATGATATAATGACTCAGTTTCCAGGGTCAACTAAAAGACCTAGAATGACACATGGGTTTGGAATTTTAGCCAATAGGGTTTTTGATAAAAATTAAAATTGTAGAGACCCTATAATTCCAATCCAAGGATATGCCCTATTCAAGCATGCCTTTAGAAAAGCCTTAGCAAATATACCTATTTATAATATATGGAGATTAGGGTTTGAAATATTGGTGGTGCCTAATGTATTCATAAATGTTGACCTAATTAGGGTAATTGCACAGGCTTACAACCCTGAAAAGAGGGGATTGTTCACAATAGGTGGAAAATTATTAATGCACCTAGGCAAAGCTTATATTTGCAAAGTTTTTAATCTAAACCCTAATATTTAAATGCATGGGGACAATTATAGAGTAAAGTGGTGTTGGACCACGTTTGTGGTTGCTTCAAAAGATCAATCTATCAATCCTCAATACAAATAGTAGAGACATGGATCACACGGGAGGCAGTTAGTCCCTTGTCACCAATCCTGAGGGGTGTGTTGACCATTTTCCAACAATCTCCCCCTCAACGTTACCTAAGGGGATTTGAACCTGTGACCCAATGCTCCAATACCAATTGTTGGCCCACATTTGCTATTGCGTAAAAAGATAAATCTATCAACACCCAATACAAATGGTAAAGACATGGATCACACAAGAGGCGATTAGTTCCTTGTCACGAATCCCAAGGGGAGCGTTGACCATTTTCCAACAAGTGGTTGCCATGTTCAAGCCTAGAGGCCTAATAGAGAATTACAAAGGCTTTCTAGTGGAGAGATGGAACCATTTAGTTACAATATTTTTGAAGATTACTTTGTGAAAACATACTTCTCACTGTTTCAAGTTTTAGGCTTGGATAGTAGGATTTAGATGCCAGTAAGCATAATGGTATTGGCTATTGATGTTTAGAGTAGAGATGTGAATAAACCCTATGACTATGTTGGCTACATTGCATAAGAGGTTCACAAATCTCTAATTTCAATCGAGGATAGTAACACAGTGCACTTTAAGTGGTTTTCTCTCCTATGTCACATCATTTTATTCAATGGGGTGACATATGGTCCCCACACATGTAAATTAGGGCTTTAGATGAAAAGGAAAGAGTTTTACCAATCCAGACTGGACTTATATATGTGACAAGAGTTGTGACAAGTACAACTATTCAGTTTTTGAGGTGTATTTTGTCAGACCTGTTCTCAGGAACTTCGGTCAACCTATGGATTGAAGGATGTCAAGTGAGGTGAGATAATTTTTGAGACCAATGGAGCTTTTCCCATAAAAGGGGTTAATCACAACTGGGGTGATTAATTTTTCTACATCGATGCTACTATGATCAAAGTATATGGGTCTTAATTTCACCTCATGTGCTTCCTAAGAATGTAGGTTAGGTTGAATTAGCTTTTTGGAAATCATATGGTGATAAAATGAGTTTGATAAGATTCATTTCAATAATAATAAGAAACATACCATCCTTCCTTCTATAATTGTATTTTTATATTTTCAAGTTACATCAAGAGTGGGCTTGGAGTTTTTATTGGGTAAGTTGCTACCTTACACGATGAGGGTGGATGATATTAGGAGGTCTGACCCAAAGTGTTTCATACATAATCAAAGAAATAGCTTCAAACTAGTACCTTTCTTGCATTAATATGACAGTGTTAAAGACTTGATCAGAAACTGTAGACACATAAAATTGACCTAGGCCTACAAGCTTTATTTTCTCCATATTTCTTCTTAACATAATTAAAATATTTAATTATGTCCTATGGTCCAAATTCGACTATTAATTAAACAATTCTCAATTATTTAATTAATTCACATCTTTTATTCCTCCTGACTATTTAAATAAATAAATTATATTTATTTTATTTAAATACGTCGCTAATTTCCTATGTCTCTTTATAATTAAATAAATTCTTAAATTTATTTAATTATTATTTGTCCACTATTTCTTCCTGATTATTTAAATAAATAAACTTTATTTATTTATTTAAATACGTCATTAATTTCTTATTTCTTCTTATAATTAAATAAATTTCTACAATTTATTTAATTATTATCCACCTTGGCTTTTTCTAATTTTAAATAAAATCATTTATTTAAAATTGTCCACTTTCTTTTTTCCCACCAAGTAAATAATTTAAAATAATTATGTACTGTCACATGACCCCACCACTTTTGAATTAAATTAATTTTTAATTCAAAAGGTCAACTCATCCTTTAAAATCAAATAATTTTAAATTATTATTTGATTTTACAACAACCTCTTTTTTCGTGCCCAATATCTTCTTGTCACATCCATTCTTGACCTTTGATTTTTCTAAAATCAAATCTCAGCCCTTCACTTCAATTTTTTCCCTAACCCTAATTGATAGTTGTCACATTTAATTTTAACCCTTGATCTTAGGGCATCTCTCATTTGACAATCTTGGCTATTCATCTAAAATTGGCTTTTCTATAAAAAGGCAATTTTGGCCTCATTTGGACATCTCTTGACTTTGTGATTTCATGCTTCAGACATTAGGCTTGCTCCATACTTGCAATTGTTGAGTGCATTTGCAACTTTAGGATAAAATCCTTCAATATTTGCTTAGGGCTTAGTCATAGTCATAGGTTGCTCATAAAAAATCTAAGGGCAAACATCATTTTATAGCAAATGGAGAAGGGCAATGAAGGTCAATCATGGAGGGCATGAAGGCTATTTGGTGAAATTATTCCTTTCTTTATGCTATTTTCCTCCTTTGTGTTTCATTGTTTAGCTAAGGTTTTGTTTATGCATTTGATTTCATGCTAACCTAGATTATTACCTTAGTTACATTGGTGCACCCGATGTGAAAACACTCTTTTTTTGTAGATTTATTTATGGCTTTTCGTCTTTGTGCAGGTACAGGTATGAAAAGCCGCATTTGCTTTCAGGAACGACACATCTATATTTCTGAGCTACATCTGACAGACAGAACAACGCATGTGATTTCTTGAGATGCATTTGCAGACCTAACCAACACATCTGACTGTTGCAATGCATTTGCTTTGTAGAACGATGCATCTTCCTAGTAAATTTTGGTTTTTAGTTTTACAATGCATTCACTCTACAGAACGACGCATTTGCCTAGTAAAATTTTGTTTTCGGGTTTTTGACAAAATTTTCCATATTTCTTCTTTCAGCTTAGTAGGTTAGATATTTTTGGGGTTACTAATTTGTTGTTTACAACATGTGGCAAGCTGGAAAAGGAGTCTAACCTTTGTTTGCTGATTTTTTTTATAACTCTTTTACAATCCTAAATAAAACAAACAAACAATCTACAACTTGCATTCACATTTCATGGGTTTAAAATGAACATGCATATTCACTCATGGGATTAAAATGAACACTGTAATTGCATTGAAACTCATCAATGCTAAAATTTACATGCACTTTTCATGACATTGGCTTAAAATAAACTTTGTTTGTCTCACACTAAATTGGGTTTAAAATGAACAAGTGTCTTGTGTGTCTTGTGATGTAGTGATATCCTCTTAAGTGTGTATGCAATTATCTTGTGCTTTTTGCGATCTTGAGAAACAAAAACACTAAGAGGTTGTTACTTTACCACCCCCACATTTTAATTTAGGCTTTAAAAATGAACAAACTTGTGAGTGTGAGTTGAAAGTTTTGTGTATGCAATCTCCTTGCGCCTTAGTGCGATCTTGGATGAACAAAAACAAAACTTTCAATTCGCTTTTGTTTAACCTTAGAGGGGCCTACCTCAAAAGAGGGAATGACTCCAACCAATTTTTCACTCAGGTCGGTATATAAAAGGATAAGACTAAACTATCAAGTCCTATGGTATGTAGGCCATAGTCGTGCAGTGTTATTCAAAAACGGGTACCTACCTTTTCTTTTAAAGGTATAAGAGCCCCTAGTAGAGTGATTAAAGCTTTAAGTGGCTTGTTGTACACTCACGAGGTGTCATGTCATTGAATATTCACTAGAACCCTCTTGGGTAGTTTGGTGCAGCAACGGTCGTTGCCAAGGCACCCACATTCTTGCAGTTCTTAGTAGAAGTGAAGAGCCTTTCATGGGAGATTTATGAGGGCTCGAAGCTTGGTTGACTCAAGAAGTGAGTGCAATCTAAGGGGGAGCCAATGTGGCCAAGCTTCTAAGTCACCTGCTAAGAATAAGCGTGGCTGGAGTAAAATCCAAGTGGGATCTAGTGAATATAGTCCTTACCAACCCTAGGTTTGTGCTTGTCTTCATTATGTTTTCTCAACATTCAAAGACAAAACCATGTGTTTACCAAGTGTTTTCTGAACAATAAACACATAAAAAAATCCTTCACAAATTTGGAATAGCACATTTAAACTAAAACAACCTCAAAAATCTGCCAAAAATTGCAAGGAAACTAGGCTTTAGACTTTGTACGACGCATTTGAGACTCTCTACAACACATTTGACAAACAGAAAAATGCATCTGCCTTTGCTGGAATGCATTTGCTATACTGTACAATGCAATTGCTTTGTTGAACCGCATTTGAGATCTAAAACAACACATTTGTTGAAACTAAAACGCACTTGACTTTCTGAATCGCATTTGTAACCTAAAGTCATGCATCTTCCTGTATTGCAATGCATTTGTTTCATAGAAAAACATAATTGATTTGTTGAACCACATCTATTGGCCAAAACCACACATCTGTTGAAACTAGAATGCATTCAACATGTTGCAACACATTTGATACCTGAAACAACGCATTTTCCTAGCATTTAGGAAAAACATTGTTACAGTCCAAAGTCGAGACCAAACATTTTCAATCTACTGCCAAACATCTTTTTCCAGTGGCTTATGTTCAAAACTAGAAAAAGAATTGCTCAAATCTCCCATATTTGCATCTGTTAGCTTGCATTTTACCTTAGGTCCACCTTTGCAATTTTTTAGTTGCATCTTAGGATCCATCATCAATTCTAGCATAAACAAGTCCTTAGGTCCTCATTTTTGCAGACTTTGGAATAGGAAAACTTTCCATACCTTGCAAAATCCTTGCCTTAAAAAGTAGGTTATCATTGGACTTAGTCAAAATCAATTCCTTTAGTCATTGTCCTTTTGTGAGACCTTTCCAAATCATAATTCTAGTTAGGAAACCTCACTTTGTCATCTTGTTCTTTCATTTAGTCCTACCAAAAAGTCCTTTGATAATCCAAATTAAGACATTGACCAAGCTTTGAGTGGTTACTAAACCTTTCCTAAAAGTCCACCAAAATTGATTGCACCTTAGACCTTTGCATTTACATTGCCATACCTTAAAACACTTTAGTATTCCACCATTCATTTTAGTCCTCATTTTGCATCCCTTATTCCAAATTAAAAAAAAAATAGTGTCATACCTTTCATTTTAGTCTTTCATTATCACTTTGCATTTGACATCCCCTTTAGATAACATTGTCATTATTGCATCCCTTATTCCAAAAATCCAAAAATATAGTTTCATATACTTCCCATTTTTGGGTTTAGTTTTCATTCATCCTCCCTCATTTGAGCAAATCCTTATATGGTTGAGACTAGGCTCCAAAGGAAAAGAAGACAAATGGACCCTTTTGGAAAAGACACTAACCCCTAGAACTTTTTTAATGACATGAACCTAAACACAAACATGGGGGAACCTTTCATCAACCCTTTCAGTGACATGAACATGGCATCTTCTTCATGCAACCCCTTTGAACAATTTAAACGTAGAGATGAAAATGGACAAGTATTCATGGAAGACTTAGAAGCTACTGCTCAAAACCTTGACATGGCTTCCTTTGTGGAGGAACTATTATTACAAGATTCAAAGAGATATTTAGCCATGATTTTACACCAAGGGGCTAAATTTCCACGATGATTCGACATTAACACCTTAAGGGCAGCATCTCTTGATCATAATGCAAACAACAATGCAAACAATACTTCCAACACCAATCAACCTCTTTCGACACCACAACACAATGCAAACAATACCTTCATTGGTGCCACCACACAAAATGCAACAAACATCATCAATGCTACCTCTAATGGCACCTCCACTCAAAACACATCTAACATAGTCAACACAACATCTAGATTGTGGGAACATCAACCATATCACAAGCCACATCACAATCTATCCCACAAATATCAACAATTCCTTCACAAACGGTTGGGGATACCTTTAGGTGTTCAACCAATACAATGGGGACAAATTCATCAAATCTTTTATTTGGATCCTCATCTAGTGCTATGGGAATGAAATCTTCAAGCCTTATACTTAGGTCCTCAACTAATGCCATGGGAACAAACTCATTGAACCCCTTTGGGAGGAACAAATGACTAATTACCATTTCAGGACCTCAACCAAATGTTAATACTTCGTCACAAATCAACGCCAACACTAATATCCCCCAAAGGAAAAACACCATTATTCCACATGGCCACATTTACCAATTTGGACAAGGTAACCAAATAACACAACACATGACTCCATTTGGGTATCAAAATACTCAAGGGTAGCATATTTCGCAAATACAAACTAACACTGTTGGAACTCACATTCCTACATACGCGTCACATATATCCATACACAACAACATATTCCTAATCAAAATTCTCAATACCAACAAATTCCAAACCGAAATACATCATACATTCCACAACAATACATCCCAAATCAGAACACATCATCATAGCAAATGGGAACTCACGGAATACCCATTGCCAGCATGTGTGATGCCACAAACAACCCCGTAATAGATGCACTCACAGCTCAACTTGCGACCTTGCAAAAACAAATGGAGAACATGCAATTGTCCCACAAAAAGACCCACACATCATATGACTTATTTCCATACCCATTTGACACGAGTCTATACATGCCACAGTTCCCTCCAAGATATGTGGTACCCAACTTCTCCAAGTACAAAGGAAAAACTAATCCCCTTGAGCGCATAAGATAATTTACAACCAATTGTGTGGATGTTGCATATGAACATACCTATCTAATGAGACTCTTCCCTAGAAGTCTCGCGGGTCTCGCTCTTGAATGGTTTGCTACCTTTCCCAAAGGAATAAAGTCATGGGAGGAACTTGTTGATAAATTTGTACAAAATTATGCCTATAACATCGACACCGACATTACCATTGTCAATTTATGCACGACTACTCAAGAAGATACAAGCAAAACATTCATCCCATTTTTTGAAAGATGGCAGGGTTTGGCAATTCGATGCCCTGTCAAGATACTGGAAAAGGAAAAAGTAAACATGTTTGTCCAAAACATCGTGGGCCCATTTAAATACAATTTACAAGTTCATTGTTGCACCACTTTCGCATACCTCGTCAAAAAATGAGTCCAACTCAAAAAATCCCTTATTGCTAAACGAGAACTTAAATATGGCAACAAGAACACAAAACAAAACCCACCCAATGACAAAAACAAATATTGGGTCAAAAACAAACATATCACCAATGATGGCATTGTTGATGCTAAAGCAGTAAACGGGACAGGTCTTGCAATCACGCTTAAAGGAGCTCAACCGCAAAACACACCATTGACCACACTAACACCTGTAGAAAACACAATTCAAAACAATCAATACCAAGGGCAACCATGTCAAACTCAACAGTTTCCAAAAAGACGCACATACACCCCTTTGGGTGAACCAATCAAAGTTTTCCTCAAAAAACTCCTCCAAAACAACGTCATCACATTAGAAGACCCTAAACCATATGACCTTGGACAATTCAAGCCATCTTGTTGGGATGATAATGCATTATGTGATTAATACCATCGTGCAAAAGGGCATAAAACTTCCTCTTGTTGAAAATTAAGAAATCTTATATAGGATCTTATTGAAAATTATATCATTGAACTAGATGGTCAACAATTTTCTTCAAATTCAGACCATACAATTCATAAAAACCAACTGCAAGATCATGGCTCTAGTAACCCTTCTACGTCAGGTCCAAAGAATAATAATCGAGCCAATTACACTCGCACCGCCTTTGAATATTCCAGTGGACCCATTATTAATCACCTCCAAGCTACTGATGAATATGTTAATACTATCACTATTAAGAAAACTCCTAAGTGTAATGTCACCACCCATGGAGGCAAAGTCACAATAGTTGGTCCTCCTACTAAACAGCCAAAAATCACAATACCCAGTCCGTCTGCCAAACACTCACAACCCAAAGGACAATTCAATCTTATTGACAAATTGGGAAAAACACCTGCTCAAATCTCCATACTTGAGTTATTACGAATCTCGCTTGCACACAAAGCCATACTTGATAAAACCTTACAGGAGTCTTCTATCCCTAATAGCATTGATGTCAACTAATTCAAAGCCATGGTGGGATACTTAACTACTCCCCATCACATTACCTTTTTGGACCAAGACTATTCATCACCTAAACCATCTCACAATGACGGACTGCATATCAAAGTTTTCGTCTATAAACATAAGGTTAGACAAGTCTTAGTAGATGGTGAAGCAGGATTGAATATATGCGCCCTAAACATGGTCAAAGCTCTAGGCTTCTCTGATGCTTGTGTGGATGTGACCAAAAGCATTGTCATAAAGGCATATGATGATGAAGAACACTCCTCTAGGGGCATTATCACACTTCCTATTTGTGTGGGGCCGATAATTGTGGATACAACATGTCAGGTCTTGGATCTTGAGCTACCATACAACATCTTACTTGGTCAACCTTGGATCCATGCCTTAAAGGTTTTACTATCCACTTACCATCAATGTCTAAAGTTTCCTTTTGATGTCATCGAAATACCATACCTGGAGATCCTAACCCCTTCTAGTATTGCACCAATTTGAGAGGTATTTCGGAACACCAAGTACCCATTAACCGTGAAGCTTTGACATCCGCTTCTTCCAAATACATTGACCCATCCACACTCTCCAAGCCATCCACATCCACTCCTTCATCTTCCACCATGCCATCTCCTACCATCATCCCAAGTGTTGACTCTAATATCAAGATACAAGACCAAGGTTGTGGAGAATACAAATTGAACACAGCCTATTGTATCACTAAAATACCCAAGTCCCCAAAAACTTATGGTAGACCTTGTTTTAAACTAGAACCCAAAGAGATTTTTAAAGTTCCTCCAACAATTACCTTCAAAAAATGGGGGGAATTGAACAAAGAGGACATTGAAGACATATCAGGTTGGATCTACAAAGAGATAGAAGACCTACCTCCCTTACTAGTACAACAATATGGAAAAGGCTATGACAGAATGAAGGCAAAAGGCTATGATGGAACTAGTGTCCTTGGTAAAGACAAGACAGGAAGAAGGGAACCTATAATGCCTTATGGAAGAACAAAGTATATAGGGTTAGGGTTTGGGCCATTCGAAACTGATGATCCATGTACCAATGTACTTTTAGGTGAGAGCGTGAATGCTTCTGAAAGTGTCGAGACAACCAAAGATTCCTTTACCGAAACTGACTCACATGAGTGGGAATTTGGTTTTGAAAGATCCCTAAGTGATTTTTCCCTTGATGAAATGTTTTTGGAACCTAGTGAGCTCTCTTTTGATGAAAGATTCAGATAGATTTTTAAAGTTGGATTTCCTAAAGAGACTCCTAAAGTCCCATTGAAAAGAGAAGAATGGGTAAGACTCTTTTGGCATCGTGATAATGACAAACCTAAACCGTCATTTGATCCTATTGATCATCATTTTGACTTGCTTGTCTAGCCATCTAACCCTATTGACCATCATTCTGACTGGTTTGACTGGCCACATGACACTATTGACTATGATTCCCATTGATTTGTCCCCTATTTTGTGAATGAGTCTGATTTACCTGAATCTAGATAGAATCTGAATGGGACTTTGAGGACGACAATTCCATCTTTACCCTTTATGCCTCCATTTGCATGTTTTCCACATCATCCCCACCATTTTCCAACACTGATGATGGTATCTTCCTTGTCTACCCATAGCTCATTGACTGGGATCAACAAGGCCTGCCCACTATGGACATATTTTGAAAATGACGAAGCTATTGTAGAATTTATGGGACTCCGTGAAGGCATACCGAGTGGGGACCATAAAGTTGGGTTCACTATAGATTTTGATTGTGCAGCATACTTCGAGGAGATTGTGCAATCCTCTAGTCGCAAAAATAATAAAAATAAAACAAAAAATGACACGTCTTTAAGTGAAAACCGCAAGGCACCTTCTGACGATATAAAAGTAAAAATAAAGGACATATCCAAGGGTGAAAACCTCTCTGAGGTGCCCAAGGATGGAGGATTGGACTTTCTTCCCGTTACACAGGAAAAATCGGCAATGCTCATTGAGGACACCATAGAAGTTAATATAGCCACAACAGATGATCCCAAAATGGTTCTCTTTGCAGCATCTTTGACATAAGAAGAAAAGCCTGAATTTCAACATTTGTTTGCAGAACATAAGATTAGCTTCGCATGGTCCTACGCTGATATGTTAGGATTGGATCCAACATTATTCTTACACCATCTACCCTTGCTTCTAGATGTTAAATCAGTCAAACAAAAATTGTGAAAGATGCATCCCTAGATTACCTTGTTAGTCAAGGTTGAGCTCAAGAAGTTACTAGACACAGGATTCATAAGATCAATAGACTATGCCGACTGGATTTCAAACCTTGTGCCTATCACTAAGCCAAATGGTCAAATACGCATTTGTACAGACTTTTGCAATCTAAACAAGGCATGCCCGAAGGATTACTTTCCACTTATGAACATAGACATCATTGTGGACCTTACAACAAGATACGAGATGTTGTCCCTCATGGATGGTTTCTTGGGTTAGAACCAAATTTGTATCGCCCTCGAAGATCAACACAAAACAACATTCACTTGTCCTTGGGGTACATACTGTTGGAACATCATGCCTTTTGGCCTCAAGAATACAGGTACCACATATCAACGAGCCATGACCATGATATTTCATGACCTCATGCACACACTAATGGAAGACTATGTGGATGACTTCTTAGCAAAATCTTTAACATGCAGCGATCATCTTAATATGCTAGAAAAAAAATTCAAAAGACTAAAAGAGTACAAGGTTCGTTTAAACCCTAAGAAGTGTGTGTTCAGGGTGACTTCAGGAAAAAATTTGGTGTATATAGTTTCTCGCCTAGGCATTGAAGTAGATCCTGCTAAATTGAAAGCTATATTAGACATGCCTCCACCAAAAGGAATTAGTGAGCTAAGGACATTACAAGGCAGACTACAGTCCATCTAGCGCTTCATTGCACAGCTCGCAGACAAATGCCAACCGTTCCAATATCTCCTGCGCAAAGGCATCCCCTTTGTGTGGACTGAAAAATGTCAAGTGGCCTTCCAACAGATCAAAGACTATCTACTGACACCACCTATCCTAATTCCACCCATTGAAGGAAAACCTCTGATTTTGTATATTTCTGCAACCACTTCAGCATTGGGGGCATTGCTTGCACAAAATGATCATGATGAAAAAGAAAGAGCTATATACTACATCAGTCGCACATTGGTCGGATATGAACTTAACTACACACCCATTGAACGTGCTTGTCTTGCAATTGTCTTCATTGCCCAAAAGTTAAGACATTACATGTTGAATCACAAGACACAACTAGTGGCAAAGATTGATCCATTGAAGTATCTCCTTAGTAGGGCAACATAGATAGGTCGGTTGGAAAAATGGGTTATGGTATTGAGTGAGTATGACGTATAGTATGTGGAATGCAAGGCTATAAAAGGATAGGTAATAGTGGATCAACTCGTAGATGCACCCATGCAAGGCGATCACCCTTTGGTAGTAGACTTTTGTCAACAAATCTATCTTTCATGTGCAAAGCCTAAATCACCTTGGAAGCTCTATTTTGATGGATCTCATACTAGTCATGGCTCAAAAGTAGGTATATTGTTCATCACACCGCAAGGAGACTCCATTCCTAAGTCATTCTGAATCGCTTTCCCATGCACAAACAACGCTGCAGAATATGAGGCACTCATCACAAGACTCTGAATGGCTATTAAATGGAAAATCAAAACACTTCTAGTCTTTGGAGATTCTCAGTTGGTCATCAACCAGGTCAATGATGAATATGACACCAAGGATGAAAAGTTGATGTCATACAAACGTATGGTTGATAGCTTTCAGTCATATTTCCATGTGCTTGCTTTTGAACAAATTCCCAGGGAACATAACAAGGCAGCAGACGCAATGGCTACGATTGAATCTCTTTTAGACATTCCCAGCAACGTGCCACAATTCAAGTTCTTAGTGGAACAACTTTTGGTCCCTGCTTATGACATTCCTGAGTCAGAAATGGTTTATGAACTTTTTGGTCCCAATTCACCTTGGTATCAAGACATTTACGACTACCTCCAATCCTAGACACTACTGCCAAACCTCTCCATTAACCAACATAAATCCTTTATCCGCAAATCCACCTATTACACCATCATTAGTGACACCTTATACTGATGCTGCTTTGACAATACCCTTCTTCAATGTCTTGACACTGACGAAGCACAAACAACCTTATGTTAGGTACATGAGGGTATATGCGGATCTCATTCGAGTCACCCAACCTTAGCTAAGAAATTTATGAGACTTGGGTATTACTTGCCAACAATGGAAAAAGATACACTTCAGTTTGTGAGAACATGTCATCAATATCAAATACACAGTGATTTAATTCATGCGCTCGCACAAGAACTTCGTCCAATTACTTCTCCTTGGCCCTTTGCACAATGGGGGCTCGACCTTGTGGGAAAAATCCATCCCATCTTATCCAATGGCCATAAATTCATTATTATCGCCACTGAATAACTTCACCAAGTGGATTGAATCCATTCCCCTCACATACATAACCGACAAGCATATTGCCAAGTTCATCCTTAATTACATCATCTATTGGCATGGTGTTCCACAATCCATCATTACAGACAATGATCATCCCTTCAAAAATAATATGTTCATGAGCTTTGTGAATGCTTCCACATTCAACACCATTTATCCACGCCATATTACTCGCAAGGAAATGGTCAAGTTGAGGTGTCTAATAAAACAATTATCAAAATTCTTAAGACTATCAATGACATTGGTCGTGACTGGCATTTACAACTTAACCCTGCTCTATGGGCTTACCGCACCAACATTCGTACACCTACTGGAGCCACTCCATTTGCCTTGGTCTTTGGAGCTAAAGTCATCCTGCCAATCGAGGTTGAAATTTGCTCTCTCAGAGTCTCCATGAAGGGTTTGATTGATGACGAAGAGTACCAATAGTCATGACTTCATGAGCTGGAAATGTTAGAAGAACGTAGATAGAATTCCTTGAATCACTTATAGACATATTAGAATCGCCTTTGTCATAGTTATAACAAGAGAGTTATGGTCCAAAAATTTAACATTGGTGACTTGGTCTTAATGCAAAATCCTAAGAATCAATATGACCGAGAGAATCCTAGAAAGTTTGATCCTAATTGGTTGGGCCCTTACATCATCACTACCTCATTTAGTTCTGGAGCTTACTAGCTAGCTACTCCAGATAGTGAACAATTGAAAGAACCCATGAACAGTTTGCATCTTCGTAAATTCTACACGTAGCATCAGAGAGCTTGGCTAAAAATCACAAAAATATAAAAAAATTAAAAAATACAAAAAAATTGTCACCTTGATGAAAACCTGGAAAACAGGCATCTTGGTGACACCAAAAAGATTAGAAAATATCAAAAATAGTAAAGAGAAATAATTTGTCCAATAGTGAAAACCACTTCGATGGTGCTTTGGATAAGTACCATGGTGAAAACTTGGCAAACAAGCGCCATATGTAGTTGGTCTTTGCTTCTCCATCTACTTTCACTCCATCTACCTTTGTCCATAATAAATATCCAGTCATCTGACACTCTCATGACATTCGTCATACTATCCTGCCATTTCTTTCCATGGCTGACATGGTTGACATCAGGTCTTGCATACCATCCACCTTTCATCCCGACCATGTCCTTTCCCATATCCTTCAACTTAGCTAGTCCCAGACCTGACTAGGGGCAATCCTTTATCACCTGACTACAGTGGGTATTGCACATGGTTCTGAAAAATCGTAAAAGTCCTCAAAAAAGCCATAAAAATATTAAAAAGTCCTAAAATAAAACAATAAAAATTAGAAAATGTCTTGAAAAACTCCAAAAAAATCAAAACATGACAAAAAAACACAAAAGCATTCTAATAACACTCAAAATTTCTAAAAATAGAGTCAAAATTTTGTCATGTTAGTTGTGTCAGTCTATGTCATTGTCGATCTACGTTGTCTCTGCGCATTTGCTACATAGGCAAGGCTCATCTTTAAGCCCCCGAGACATTAGGTCAGTCCTTTTAATTTTTTTCAAAATAAAATCATGACTCAATCTTTGATCAATCAAGACAAATTCATTGGTCATGTTGAACTATGAGGTCTCTAAGTGTATGACGTAGGCAAGGCCATCAATCGATGAGCCCCCGAGGCTACACTAGGTCAATCCATTAGGGTTCATGACATTCACTATCACACACGTCAGATATCTTCAGATCAAACAAATTATTTATCATTCTAATACATACAACTTTTCAACACACTTTGACAATCATTTACTTGACATTTCATCTAAACTGGCATGTTAACATTGGCATGCAGTCAATTCAGTCATCTAGTCAACTTTGGTCAAACTATCATAACAAGTCAACTTGTCAAACTCTTGGTTATTCTATGAATGTGTCCTTTTGAAGAACAACTCTTGTCATTTATTTGTGCTTTAGGATATGTCTTTCTGATGCATTGACACTGTCATCTAGCATTTTGAGGGATTCTCTTGACATTTGAGGATCGATCCTCTCGACATCAACATCATTTAGGATGTCTCCTTCCTGAATTTGGCATTACCTGGCATCTATCACAGATAGATCTAGACTTTGTCAAACCTGATATTTCAACATCAAAACACTTGGCAAACACTATCTTTTATCTTGTCATATTTGTCCTTTGACTTTTTCATCATGCTACTAGTTCCTCGAGGATGTCCTAACAATAGGATTTAGAGGAGTAGTGACGTATCATGATGATTTTCTTGTCTTGTCTTTTTCAAGCAGTCATGTTGCTAGTTCCTTGAGGATGTCCTGGCATCAGGATTTAGAGGAGAAAGGACATTTCATGGCTTGTCTTTCTTGTTTGTGGTTGGTTGTGACAAAAAGATTGGGGAAATTGAGCTCCACGTATGAGTCATGATCATCATTGTCTGCTACTACTTGTCCTATGTGATGGTACGACCTTGCACACCATTGATCTATGTCATATCATGGTGTTTGTTGGCCATAACAATAATCTGCCCAGTGATGATTAGAGCAAGACTTATTAGTTCTCTGGCAATATATTAAAGGATTCTTTCTGCACACTAACATCCATCTTCTTTTGTCTGGTCATTTCTCTTCTTTCACCTACTAATGATATCCTATGACATACAAAAATATAATTGCATACATGATCATATATAGACATTGCATTAGTTCATTAAACATTTAAATAAATCCATTCACATATTTGCATTTACATCATTGGCATACATACATCATTTGCATTCACATAACATATAAGTGCATTAAACATTTTTGATACATCATCCATATCATTAATGCATACACATCATAACATAAGCATCACATGTCGCATTATCCATACATACATAATCATATATCAATGCATCCATAATCATAAATATGGCATCTATTAGAGTCAACACATTAAGCATAAAAAATAGAACATCATCATCATCATCATCATAAAATAACCATCATACATAAAGTAGTATCATCATGGCATCTCATCATAAATAAGGTCATCATAAATGCATACACCCCATAACATATATATGCATCGCCATAGGAATCGTCACATAAATCACATCACATAAACATAATAAAATCATAATGCATCACAACATAACACAACATATAGTTCGCGCCAAAACTACATCATATATAAATATCTCAAAATCATGTCACAGGATAAAGTCTTGAGGAATCCCAAAAATAGAGCTCGCAGGCTCGATAGTCAATATATCAAATGTCTTAAACATAACAAGATAACAAATGCCCTAAACTATACTCTCCTCATCCCCTAGAGGTGAAGAACGGGGTGACTGATGCTCTATTGTTGGCGTTGATGGTATCTATGAGGACCCGACAAGCTGGGTCTATGATGTTGATGGATCAGTGACAGGTGGTTGGTTGTGATGAGACCTATGTCCTGATGATACTGGCCCATGACTGTGACTGGACCTATGCCCTAACGAGTGCCTGTGACTATGGTGAGATTGGTGTTCTGAATACTACCTAGATAAAGTAAATCCACCCACACTACTCTGGTTGTAGCTGATATGGCTCCTACTGCTACCACTACTTGTCCCAATCCAAGACCAAGTCAAACTAGGATCCCGCTACTCCATTGGCACTGCCCTCTCATAAAGCATCTTATACTATCCTCGGCTCGCGCTCACCTTGGCCAGCTCTCTGGTGATCTCCCCCATTGGTCTAGTGCATAACTGAGTGAACTCTAAACACCATCTTTGTGCCTCCTATTGTCTGATCACATTTTGATCCCTCTCCACCCTCTTCACCTCTAGCTCTACCTCCACTATCCTGATCTGAGTGAGGGCCTTGTCTAATCTACTCTGCATGTCCGCCAACCTCTAGTCAACTGTCGGATCCTGTGGAAATGGTGGTCTCCTGCTTATCTCCTCCTCACCATCCACTATCTGGTCCCTGAGCTATCTCTCAGCCTTACCCATATCATCCTCTTTGCCGATATCAATCTCCTCATCTCCTCCCACATCCTCCTCCCCACCGACATCCAACGCCTCCTCTCCTATATGCACATCCTCCTCCCTCAGCCCCTCTCCCTCTACCTCCATCGGACGAGGTCCCTCTAGCTACTTTGGATGCTTTGTCTAATGGTCCTCCTCCTAACGGCCCTCCTCTCTCTCCTCCTCTCCCTCCTCTCAGATCAAT
Organism: Sequoia sempervirens; assembly: GCA_007258455.2. Lineage (NCBI taxonomy): Eukaryota > Viridiplantae > Streptophyta > Pinopsida > Cupressales > Cupressaceae > Sequoia > Sequoia sempervirens. Next base: position 127,269 of record VDFB02281167.1, on the reverse strand, counting down.
GAGAGTGATCTGCTCCTCCTCCTCCTTTGTCTTTGTTGTTGTCCCCTCCTGCCATCTCCTCCTCTCCTCCTCCTCCCACCATCACCGACATCTCCCCCATCCCCTCCATCATCCCCTCCACCTCTGTCTCCTTTGCCTCCATCTCTCACTCTCCCCCTACTGCCATCCCTGTCTCCTCGCCCTCCTCGGTGAACCCGTGGTATCATTGCTCAACGATCAACTGGTGTCGGTTGGTCAAGATCTGTCAAAGTGAGTTTGCCACCATCCATCATAATCAAGAGTTGTCCCTACATCTATTGGATCCCTGCTCCATGCCCACTACTATGCCACTAAACTATTTATCTACTACTCAGCCAATGAAACCGATATCATTGGTCCCTACATGGTCTCCCAGGATGAGCAGGCATACTCTGTAGTACCGACAAGAACATCCTGCTGCTCCCCAAACTAACGTAATACCTATTGGGGTCGGTAAATCTCAATGATCAACTATGACTATACAGTCCGACCAATCAAGTATTTGAACTATTTGCAAAATGACAAGTGGTCCTCCTCTCCTGGCCACTTCCCATAGTCCTTGTATAGTCTCTAGACGAATCCCATCAAAGTATCGATCATGTGCCGCTAGAATCCTGTGTCTCCAACCCGAGTTTGGTGCAAGGCACCCCCATATAAGTATACATACGGTAATCCCTTGGCTAGCTGCCTTTGTACTGGCGGTCGGAAGATGGGAATGTGCTCCCAAGCCCAGATCATGAGTAGTGTGGTGCCGCAACTGATACTGGTTGACTGCTTTTACACGACATCATGCAACTAATGGTACAACATCCCAAAAAGGCACGGTCCCCATGCAAACACGGTCATGTCCCGCCTCATGCAAACAAGCACATCTCCCCATCCAATAGGGCAGCCATGTCCGCGACGGTTTGGTATCAATACATCGGAAATCAAGGTACACAACATAGTGTCCCATCGACCATAATGCTTGGCCATGAACTCCCATATGATCTCATAACCATCAATGCCTAGTTGCACAATGTCATCGTGCACATAATACTCTATCATAGCCTAGAGTTCCTGTCATGGATCATAGACAACTCGCTCCCCTATTATTGGAATCCGCAAAATCCTATAGACATCCTCAAGGGTCATGGTAGCCTCTCCCATTGGCAAGTGGAATGAGTAGGTCTCTGAGTGCCAACTCGCTGCAAGAGTTGTTAGAAGACCCCTATTTTCCCGAACAATGGGCATATAGGTAACATAGTACGGTCCCAACTACATCAGTCGTCTCCACTCTTTATCCTGCAACTGATCTTTGAATGCATACGTCATCGGTCTAAACTCGCGAGCATAGATAGGTGGTAATCGTTTTTGCATACACATAAATAGGCATTAGTACAACATTGCAAATCATCATTATCATCTATCTAGTCAAAAGTGCATAAGTAAACTAAGCCTAAACTAAGTCAACACTGGTCAAAATCATTGCGTTGTTTTTCCCTTTTCTTGCATTGTGAAAAGTCACATGCGTTGTTTCATCTGGCAATTGCGTCACACCATGTTGATTACGTCATTTGACTTTGCACATGCGTTATGCTAGAGCACATGCATCATTTCCCCAATCATTTGCGTCGATTTACAATAGTTGTGTTGCATCATCCCATGTTCGCACTTCAAATTGGCACTTGCGTTGCAAAACCTGCGTTTGCATTGCGATTTGGCAATTGCGTCTCACCAACTCATGGATGTGTCGCTTTAAACTTAACCCTAGCCTACCCCTCGCATTTGTGTTGCAACGCATCAAATGTGTGCAACGTGAATGCAGTTGTGTCCTTCGTGAATGCAAATGTGTCGCAATGCACCTGAAGTCCTAACTTTAATGCCTAAAAATGCACGAAAAACAAGAAAATGGCAAAGTGGGTATAGGATACTTACAGGTGGCTTCGCGCCCTTTGGCCGTCGATAGGTCCATACGCGAAATTCATGATGCTTGGTCACTAGAATCACCATCTTTGCGCAGTCTCCTCTCTCTTTGAGCTCTGAATTTTCAAAAGGTAAATGTGAAAATGAATTAACTTTTCACCCAAATGAAGCATATTTATAGGGTGAATTTTAGGGTTTTCTTGAAGGGTTCATAATTGGAGGTGCATTTGACCATCTTTGACCACCCCGTTGATTGCGTTAAACACGTTGAAATTCAAAACCAATCGCACCACTATTTTTCTAGTCATGAAATTGACTTATCGGGACACTTTCCAAATTTTTCCAGCACTGGGCCAAAATTTGCAAATTTTCCCGAGGGGGCATAAATACTCTGTACCTTCATTGGGGCATGTTTTGAACTAAATTTTCTTTGTCACAATGCGATAAACTACACTATGACAAAGAGGGGCAAAATGTAGACACATAAAATAGACCTAGGCCTGCAAGCTTTATTTTCTCCATATTTCTTCTTAACATAATTAAAATATTTAATTATGTCCTATGGTCCAAATTCAACTATTAATTAAATAATTCTCAATTATTTAATTAATTCACATCTTTTATTCCTCCTGACTATTTAAATAAATAAATTATATATATTTATTTTATTTAAATACGTTGCTAATTTCCTATGTCTCTATAATTAAATAAATTCTTAAATTTATTTAATTATTATTTGTCCACTATTTCTTCATGATTATTTAAATAAATAAACTTTATTTCTCTATTTAAATACGTCATTAATTTTTTATTTCTTCTTATAATTAAATAAATTTCTTTAATTTATTTAATTATTATCCACCTTGGCTTTTTCTAATTTTAAATAAAATCATTTATTTAAAATTGTCCACTTTCCTTTTTCCCACCAAGTAAATAATTTAAAATAATTATTTACTGTCACCCACCACTTTTGAATTTAATTAATTTAAATTAATTTTTAATTCAAAAGGTCAACTCAGCCTTTAAAATCAAATAATTTTAAATTATTATTTGATTTTAAAACCTCTTTTTCCGTGCCCAATATCTTCTTGTCACATGCATTTTTGACCTTTGATTTGTTTTTTCTAAAATCAAATCTCAGCCCTTCACTTCAAAATTTTCCCTAACCCTAATTGATGGTTGTCACATTTAATTTCAACCCTTGATCTTAGGGTATCTCTCATCTGACAATCTTGGTCATTCATCTAAAATTGGCTTTTCTATAAAAAGGCAATTTTCGCCTCATTTGAACATCTCTTGACTTTGTGATTTCATGCTTCAGACATTAGGCTTGTTTCATACTTGCAATTATTGAGTGCATTTGCAACTTTAGGATAGAATCCTTCAATATTTGCTTAGGGCTTAGTCATAGTCATAGGTTGCTCATCAAAAATATAAGGGAAAACATCATTTTACAACAAATGGAGAACGGAAATGAAGGTCAATCATGGAGGGCATGAAGGTTGTTTGGTGAAATTATTCCTTTCTTTATGCTATTTTCCTCCTTTGTGCTTCATTGTTTAGCTAGGGTTTTTTTTATGCATTTGATTTCATGCTAACCTAGATTTTTACCTTAGTTACAAAAACTACTCCACAAAGAAGGCTATTGTGGGTTAGAATCCGGGATGCTAAGAAATAGATGAAGTAGGCTAATCCATTGTTTGAAGGATCATACTCACATATCAAGGACCACATAGCTAGAATAATGACAATGTTGGATAATGCCAACAATCTACTTTCAAATGTGTCTGCTCCAACATCAAGCACCCTTGATCCTTCCACTTCTCAAGGGGTTGTACCACAAAGTCCTCAACAAGTTACCCCTTTGCAATAAATAGATCCCTTATTTGGAGCTTTGATTGATTATCCCATAGGCCATGATGAATTTTTTGAAGATACAAATATAGTATAGGTGATGCATCCCCCATCTAGGGTTATAATTGAGAGACACACTGATAGTAGGTTACTTATAAATTTTGAGAAAGGTTGCTAGGTTGTGGATGATATATCAGGGCTCAAGCTTGCTTTGAAATCATGCAAGATGACCAATTCATAACCACAAAATAATTTAAGGACTTTTTCCTTAAAAATAAAGGAAAGGAACTATAACAAAAGATACACAAGAAAAAATCCTCACAAAGGAAAATAAACATGAGATAATTATAGATTTTTGGACAAAGATAACTAAAGAAATGGATTTTATGACTCTTTAGAGGGGTAGAGAGTTGGTGAGGAGTGCATGATGCCTTCTCTTACCATGATGGGACATGTCATTTGCCATTGCAATTGACACCATCAGAAGGAAAGGATGAGATGACCTAGTTTTGAATTTAGAGGAGCAAGTTGATGCCCTCTATTTTTGGTTAGAGATCAATCCAAGGCATGAGACTTTAGCTATATGGTCCATTTTCCTAGAGACCAACAAACCCCAAGTGATAAATGATCTTAGTGAGCTCATTGAAAATTTAATAGCTAGGTGACTAGGGGACAAAAGTGCCACCTCAGAAGCCTCCCTTACAGTAAATACAACCCCATTCACTAAAGCACTAGTAAAGAAATTACAAGGAGAATTGGATAAGGCCAATGCCACAAATCTAAATTACAAGAACAATTGAATGTGGCTACATAATTATTGCCTCCTCCACATACAATCATTGAGGCCCAAGGATCACAAGAAAATGAGAGCTTAACCCTTAAGGTTAGAAGCTTAAAACAAAAGCTCAAGCAAAGCAGGGAAGCGACCAGAACAATAAAGAAAGGGGAAGTTAAAAGGTTTTTGCTCTAGTTGACAATATTTTGGGTCGCAAGGTGTCAAACATTTTGATCTAGGTAGATAAATTTTGTGACATATATATGTTGTAGTTTGGTTGTCATTGATGTCAAAAGTTCTATGAAGAGTGTTGCAATTTAGTTGTTTGATTGTTAGTCTTTGAGAAATTCTTTGCATTTATCTGCTAATGATTTTTTAATCCTACGGCTTGGAGGATAGATTTTTGTTGTGTCAAGGCATGTGTTCCAAGTTTCAAATCATTTTGGTTTCCAGAAAGGTGTTTTTGTGAGTGGCAGATTGAAGACTATGTTGATTCTATGAGGATGTTCTCAAATGTGTAAAGGTTGGCTCTGCATATATCTGCATGTGTAGATATGGTTGCACGGATCATAATTTAAGTTCATTGAGATGTGAAGGTGTTATATTCAAATTTTAATGTCATTATTCCTTCCATAGAGAAAGTTAGAAGTGACAGAGTACTAGACTATGCTAAGACAAAGCACAGTAGTTTAGAAGACTTGTTGGAATACTTTGCATTCCACCACGCATGAATTTTTGGTCATGCTATTTTGAGGACATACTTAGTGATGTCTAAATTATGCTATATTGAAGTTTCAAGTGATTTGGTGCTCTGGAAGTTCAATTTTCAAAGTGACAACGTGATACAATTGGTTCCAGATGCTTAGTCTTCATCAAAACAAGTGTTTTAATACTTGCACTAGGGTGAACCCAAAAGAGTGGGGTATAAATATTTGCACGAACAAAAATTGGAGTCAACCATAAAAAAAAATTGCATGGGTTTGAATGAATTACCCCCTTTGAATGAAGGGGGTTCGAATAAACACACATTCCTTCAAATGAATACCCCCTTCAAATGAACCCTATTAAATAACCTAAATGGATTTTTAAATGAAAATTTAATGTTTTCTCTTTTATTGAAGCTTTCATTAGAACTCCCCTTCAAATGAAGGGGTTCTAATTGTTGGCATATAGTTGTCATTGATGTCAAAAGTGGGAGTTTGTTGGCATGATGACAGGGAATGAATGTGAGAGCTGTGGATCTGGTTCTTGAAGTGTGTGGCAGGATGATAATGTTAAAGTGCATATATTGCAAATATTATAAAGATTGATCAATTTGTTGCAAATGTTGTCATGAAGTTGGAAAGATTTTTTCCATACAACAAAAGAGGAAATTGGCTGTGGATTCGATATGGTTTTTTCAAGAGAATTCCAGTGATGTGGTCTGTAGGTCTAGAAGTTGGTGAATTCACCCAAAAATGGCTTATTTTTCCTCTCGGGTGTTTTAGGGTTTATCTGTTAAACCCTAGGTTGTTGTTGTCATGGCGACCAACATGTTTTTCTCATTTGACGTTGACTGCCAATATCTAGTAACCAGTCACATAAGTTATCACTTATGGACCATTAATGTCCATTCTGGGACTGGCCAAGCAAATATTTCCCTTTAGTGTGATTGACGGTAATGGTTAATGTGGCAGGATCTAATGGTGCCTGCACATGCCCTACTGTGAAGTTTGTGGGGCCCACTCAAGACTCACGGGATTAGTGGGGTGTGGTGGAGATTAAGCCATGACAGATAGATTATGACTTTTGATGTTTGATTGGTGGGACCTACGAAGTGACATACAAAGTCAGTAGTAGTGATGTCGCGATGACAGGTGGCATTAGCCCGCAAGCCTCGCTGAAATGTTGGTGGGGCCCAATCAAACCCACAAGGTCTGTGGGGATTGGTGGAAAGCATCCATGTCAGTCAAGATGTGGCAGTGGGACCTGATAGGATGGTAAGGTAAGGACGACGTGTGTATGAAAGAAAAATGGAAAGTTGACACATGGCAAACTATTATTCAACAATTTTTTATCCTTGTTGAAAAATCAACATACTGTCAAACGAATTAATCGACGATGGTGTTTTACTGTGTAACCCTAGACAATGAAAGGAGTAAAACAATATAGCAAGGGCATGATTTCATGGCACGAGAAGGCATAGGTGTTGACATGATTACATATGTAATAGACATAAATGTAAACCAAATCGATCCAATAGAGAAGTGAATGGCACAAATTCTCATGATGAACAAGGAATGAGATCGATCCTAGGAAGTGGATGATCGAATATAATCTAGTGCACAAATTATCAAGAGAACATCCAGTGAGAATCTTATGAGCTATTGGATGATGATGCCAAATCTAAGGAAAAGCTGGAAACACAATTTGAATTTGAATTCTCTGCATAGTAAAATGGTAAAACGACATGCAAACCCTAGAGTTAGCCTGCCAAAAATGAAATGGTTTAGGTTTGAATTCTAAATAGGGTTATAGGGTGATTGGTGTTGCTTTAGAGAGAAGGTAGAATGTGCTATAAATAAGACAGTTCAGTGATATGAATTGGTTGGTCAAGTGTAAGAAAAGAATAACAATTAGTGAGTGAAGTGAGTTACTGTATTAAAGTGTGTCAAAATCTGAATGAATATTTGAAGCTACTTACAGTGGTGTGAGAGTGGATAGAGAAGAGAAGTGTAATGTACTAATTTGATGCATTATAGGTTTTGCAGAACCAATCTTATGCATATTTGAATTTGAATATCTAAAGAGGTTGTAGCCTCATTGTACTGAGTTGTAGCTCAGTTTAGGTGATTGTAGTCTCCTTGGAGTTGTTGCTCCTAAAATAGGGTGTTGCAACATTCTTAGAGTTGTAGCTCTTAAAATTGTAATTGGACTTCATTGCTTGTGAGAATGGATTAGGACACTAGTTCCTAGCAACATTTCTCACCGTGGTTTTTCCCATCTTGGGTTTTCCACGTATATTTTGTGTTATGTGTTGATCTCTTTTGTGCTTGTGATTTTTACATCTGTTCATGCTTCAATCTGCACATCTGAGTTTAATTTTGAATTTGCAAAATTTTTTTTTTAAGGTCTAATATTTTTAATATCTACTGATTCACCCCCCTCTCAGTAGATTGTTGTGTTCTAACACTAATGAACCCTTGTTTTTTCACCTTCCCCTCCCCCATTTCAAAATTTATGCATTTTTACTTTCAAAACCCATGAAGAAGGTACAAATGGATTCAAATTGATAAACCAAGTTGGAGGATTGTAGTCCTAAAAACACGCTTTCCAACAACTATAAATTTAATATATTTTGTTTTTTATTTTTAGTTTAACTGAACATAGTGAAAAATAGTAAATAGGTTTTTCACTAAACATCAAGTTTGGTAAAATATATGCACACTAGGTATTGATGTCCTCATTCCAACAAAAAATCATTGTGAAAAATAGTAAATAGGTTTTTCACTAAACATCAAGTTTGGTAAAATAAATGCACACTAGGTATTGATGTCCTCATTCCAACAAAAAAAAATTGAATTTAAATGCAAAGAAAAAAAATTATTCGTCGAGCTGAAGTGCACCTATGTCTAAATTGTAATTGGTTTGACTTCAAAACTTAATTAAAACAAAAATATTCAACAAAATATTATGAAACAAAATGCAAGAATTAGATATTAGTGTTACCAACAAAAATTCAAAAGAATCAGAATATTATCCTTTGTAGAAAAAAATTTAGGTGAGCTAAAGTACACATCACTTTTAAAAAATATTGTTTATTGTTAAAAACTAGTTATCAAAGGAGACACAAAAAAAATTACAATTTAATTTCATTTTTTTTTAAATACATTTAAAATCTATAGACAAAATCTAACAAATCACTAGTTTGCGTCATCTTCAAATTCCTAACAGTTTACCTCAGAACTATCTTCTTCCATAAAGAAATTAATTGAGGGCTTCTTCTTTTTACTGGTAGAGTCTTTTATTTCAAAATTAATCCTTTTTCCAAGACCTTTGGGGGAGGTGTTTTTAAGCTCATAGAGACTTGCAACAACATATTTTTGGTTATTTTCTTGGGGTTTTAGAATACTTGGGTTATAGGTTTGAGGGTTTTAATTTTAGTTCAGGGGTGGCATTCTAGGCAAACAATTTTGAGTTCCCTTTAAAATGAGCTTCTCAACATGAGGGTTTAGGGGGTTCCCTATAGGTGAAGAGTCAAATGGGGTTCTTCGACCGGGCATATCCTAATGGGCTTAAGGGGATAAAGGGCTAAATGGAAATGACAAAGCCTAAGGATAAGACCCTGATGGAGTGGGATAGGTTTCTTGTCAAGGTTTTTAGCTGTCATGTCTATGATTTCTTTCATAGAAATCTCTAGCAAAGATAGAAAATAGAATGGGAAGCTAATGAGGACCTTGTTCCTAAAGTGGTTTAATAGGAGATGGTAAAAATAGTAACAATTACAATGATCCTCCAAAGTAATTTATTTCATGAGCATGAAACATACCTTATCCCATGGTTTGGGAAGCTTTTCTCCATCATAACCATCATGTAGTTTGATAGGGGTTTCTCCTTCTTTCAAGAATAGGGTTGTGTTCTCCACATCTTTCACTTTCCTATATATTTTTAGTTTTTGACCATACATGATAACCTTGTCGCTTGAGCTATAAAATTTTCACACACCTCAAAGGATATACCACCCATTTTAACATGCCTCTTATTTGATGCCCTAAAAAATTGTATAGAAAGGTTTTCATTGTGTCTACTTAGACTCTCCATAAGTGGCACCAAACCTCCTTTGACACAAATGTGCCAAAGTGTCGTGTCAAATTATGGAATTCCTCATAGGAACCAAGCTTCTTCCGCACATGTTCTCCTCCCATGATACAATTAAATTATGGATGGTGGCATTGTAGAAGGTTTCCAAATCGGGCTTTATGCAAGGAAAGCTGGAGTGGTTTCTAAAAGTAGGAAAGAGATTTCTTGAAGTAGTCTTTAAGATCATCGATAAAGACAAAAGAAGTAATATTAAATGATTAATCATGCTCGAGATAGGGGAAATCCTCGAGAAAAGGAAAACAATCGACACATTTGGTAGTCTCATCCTTTTTACATCACCTTTAGGTAGGATAATAAATCCCCTTGTGCCAATAGTCTTATTGTAATTCTTGAAAGGATTGAAGAACATTTTTAGATTATAATTAATCATCTTGGTTGGCAGGTTCCTTTTCATGGGAAATCTATTCTCATTCTTCAGATCTTGAACCATGATGACATGGCTCATGACATTGGCCTTAACCATTTTATCATTCCAACTTAAGGTAGTCATTATCATAACACATGGACTATGGGTAATCAAAATCAACCATAAAATCAAAATACAATCCTTACATATCATACCACTAGAAACCCTCCTTATCACACTCCCATCATTATTCCAAACTCTCGAAGCCCTTATCATTATACTTGTGCATCGTTGTCCAGTAATTCCCATGTACCAAAAGGAAAATCTTTGAATCAATTTCTTTACAAAGAATATATAAGAATATATATATTCTACCATTATGATACTATTATAGATCCTCCACATTTGGAATGATATTATTGTGTTTCTCTTCTTAGAGAATTATTCTAACATTTTCTAAGAGACTCAAGTTGTTTCTCCAACATCTAATGGAGTCCAACATTGTTCCCATATTGGCCATTGCATTAGTCACTCAGTTACCTTCTCTATAAGTATGGGATAGAATGAACCTATCAAAACCCATTAGGAGATTTTGGATATCATTAATAATTTCAGCAATATTCCAGCCAACCTAGCATCAATGACAAGCTTAGAGTCGCCTTCAACCTATAATCTCTTTATCCTCAAAGATAGAGCAATCTTGACTCCCCACAACATCACCATTGCTTCAACCATGTTACATGAATGCTTCCCTAGATGCCTAGTGAAACCAACAATGATGTTGCCATCAAAGCTCCTATGAATACCACCACCACTAGCTAAACCTGAGTTTCCTTTAGCAACCCCATCAAAGTTGAGTTTTGCCCAATCCAAAGGGGGAGGTTTCTATTTGGTATTCTGCTGAGCGAAAAGCTTAGAGTTATTGAATTTATTAGGATCCAATTGTAAACCCATGTAGATCGAGTATTGGAATCTAAAGCAAAAGGAGGGTAGCTCGAAAGTTTCGAGTTGCAAAGCGAAACACGTTCAACTAATAACTTGGAGCAAGACCCAAACACCTCCTTAGCATTTTTTTCAACATTTCAGAATAATCTATTCCTCCTTTCTTTCCAAATAATCGAATAAATATTGGAGGGAATCTCTCCACAGCTCCTTAATAAGAGGATAAGCATAAGATAAAATCCAATTCTCAATAAAACCTTTTAAGCTATCATTCATGGTCCAACTAAGATAGAGGGACATAATTACACATGTACATGAAAAAATGTATTAATTCCTTATTAAATTTCTGCTACTATTTTTTTGAACTACTAATTTTCCTAATATATTTAACTCAAGATCTAAGTATGTAACAAATTGTACACGGTCATTTATTGCATCCTCTCCCTTAATACATAAATTTGAAAGAGAGACATAACAAAACAAAATAGATTTAAGATAAAACAGTCCTACAAGAATTGGATAAATAGTGTCGGATCTCTCAGCAGAAGGATCATAATTTACTTGATGTTTTCTATGGATTGTAATTGGATTCTCTGTGATCTTACATTGTAATTGCAGCTTTATACAACAATTTTCCGTTTTTCTGGATAGATAGCTTCAACTTCTAATAGGCATTTAAAGTCTAAATATGGAAATGAAAAATAAGGCAAACTATCTTGGAGCATCAGTAATGATGCACGGTAACATTGTAATGAACGATTGCATTGCCAGATTTGATGTCGAAGGAGTGAGTGTGGGCGAGAGCATACCCTCGAGCCAGCCTGAATTTCCCGCTTCCTCCCACAATTGGCATTTCTCTAACCTCGGTAAGCGCGGCATTGTTGCCCACCACGGCGAGCGTACTGCCATTGAACTCTCCGCCCTGAAAAACATAGGTGACAGCCATTAGCAGATGAACTTCCTCTTGGCTGGCGGAGGCGTACAGACCCTGAGCTCTGCCCACCAATTTGGAGGTGGGTTCAGGCCCTTCCGTCAACGGGTCGTCCATCACAAATACATCTCCAAAGACAGTAGGCGAGGTGTTAGTGGTTGGAGCCGACGCCACCTCCACGGCCGTCACATTTTTTCCCGAAATCCTGTCATGGAAATAGAATTGCAAGTGACTTATTTTTTCCTTCAACAGATGTGCTTGGGCAGTTTGCAGAGAAAACATCGTTATCATTGCGGCCATTACAACTGCTGTTAAATGCTTCTCCCCCATCATCATTACTCGGTAGAAATGGCCTGGCGTTGAAGGCACGAATTGGAGGGCTTGTTATATAACGAGGACAGCCCATCTGTGTTGAACAACTCTTATCAAAACTAAAAATTATGGAGTCTACCAACTCCATGCTAAAAACCTAAAACATTTGACATTAAGCCGTGGCTATACTAACTCCTTGCAATATTCCTAATAATGACGTCTGGATTCGGTTCTAGAAAGTCTAATGTTTATATATAAACAATTTGTTCCACTATTCTATGCGTGACCCCCGAGGTTATAGGGCCTAAGAGTCTACTAGGTAACTACGAGGCTTGGCTTTATATATGTTTGATTATTTCGAAGAAAAAATGGGTATCGATTATTTCAAATCCTTAATCTATTGTACAAAATCTATTATTCACTAAATCAATCATCGAAAACTCAGTCTATTTTCAAATTCATTTATACTAGCAATTGCACCTTGGTGTGCAATGGGTACGTTGAAGAGTTGTGGAAGGTCAATTAAGAAAAAATGGGGTCTATTTTTTGCAAACATTTTGTAATACATGAGGTCAATTGGCAGGCCATTTACAAGGGATCCAAACATGAGCCAAACAAAACCTCTAAATGAGGAAGTTCAAATCAACTATGCATCTTTTTATAGGGATCCAAACATGACTGAAACAAAACCTCTAAATGAGGAAGATAATTAAGCTCCATTACCAATAGGCTCATGTTATGTTGCAATAGAGAGAGAGGGAGAGATAGAGGGGGGAAGAGTGAGAGAGAGGGGGGGAGTAAGGAGATAGAGGAAAAAATAGAGTGAGACTTAAAGAACAAAAAGAGAGGACTTGAGAAAGAGAGGGATATACAAAGAGGGGAGAGGTAGAGAAAGAGAGATAAGAGAGATAAAAGGCAATAGATATCGAGAGAAGAGAGATTAATAGTTAAAATTGCATCTATAACATCTTAAAAAATCTCCTTCCATTATGTTGTGATAGAAGCCATACCCTATTATAGAGCTCCTATACCAATATTTGCAACTACAACATTTGATATGGCATTCACAATTGTACTAATTGTGAAGGTGGAATTTCTAAGTTATAACATGTTTGTTGATTTGAATCCATTGTGATTGACCCACTATATATATATATATTTTTTCACTTCTCTTGTTTACACTATTTTTACACTTTTGGGAGTCTTAAATTACATTATGTCATTAAAATATTGCAAGGATCACGCTTAAAGTCCACGTGAATGAAGCCTTTTGCTTTTGTATACACCTAAAAGGGTATATCAATTATGATCGAGGAAACATGGGAAAAAGTGCATGTTAAGGCTATGGAAATTAACACCATTTTGGCTGTGAAAGTTGGCGAAAGTATTCCTCTAGATGGCCTTGTGATATCTAGAAAAATTTATATACATGAGAGTAGCTTGACAAGTGAATTTGTGCCTATAGAAAAAGAAGCGGGTAAGGCAATGTGGGGTGGCACTACAGATATTTTCTTGATTCAAAGATTTTGTTTCATTCATGTTTGAATCCTTGTAAATGGATGCATATTACTTCTTCATTGAGACCTTTATTGCACAAATGTACCCAAACAATAGACCATTTGTATTTCAAAATGACCTTCCACATCTCTTCATTGTACCTATTATACACCAAGGTGCGATTGTTATCAAGGAAATCTATAATAAGGAATCATTCTTGCAGATAATCTAATCATGCCCTAATGCAAACTACAAGTATATACACAAAATATGTTTTGTATACAAATTGTATATGTAGAAATGTACATGATGTGTTTATATATATCAATCTTCATAAACCAAACTAACATGGATTCTATCAAAGATGTTATACTGATGCATTGTAATTCAATTTTATATCATTTTTATTGTGATCGTGAATGTATATATTATTGGGACCGCATTAGTTCCAACTTTAGTATTGCCTTAAATATGCATCATGATCCTTTCTACACCTTCACCATGTGAATACTTTGTGGTGGTCTTCATTGTTTCGATTCCATGCTACCCAAACATCATGGCATAAATAAAATCATTTATACATTTTTATACTTTATATGTACGACAAGATGGATGATTATAGATTTTTAATACTTGGGTTATTTTACAATATAATCAGTCTATGTCAATGTATAAAAGGATGAAATTCTTTAATAGATACATGAAGCTATAGAGATGTCAAATGAAATCTAAACTTGTATCTTGACATTCTTGCATTTTTCATCTTTAATACTTGGGTTATTTTACAAGATAATGAGTTTAAGTCAATGTATAAGAGGATGAAATTATTTTATAGATACATGAAGCTATAGAGGTTCCAAATGAAATCTAAACTTGTATCTTGACATTCTTGCATATTTCATACATGTGCATACCAAAACAAGGGAAATATATGGGATATAACGCATAACCTATACCTTTACACCTTATTTTTATATAATTTAGGAATTTTCATAAATATAGTGTCATATCCATGGGTGGGGAGGATGCAAGCAAAGGTTGTGGAATTTGACTTTAAACCTAACAATTGCATTTGCTTGGAAATTTCTAAAGCTTTTTCAACAAATCCATTTCATAGATATCCTATAATCATTGTAGTCCACGAGACCACATCATGAATCTTTTTTGTCTACTCCACCATCCAGTACTTGTCTATATATGTTTCCTAAGATGACTTTATTTTTTCTCTTGGTTTTTTCAACTGATATGCAACTTCTACTGCCCTGGATATACCTATAATTGTAGGTTTGATTTTTCATTAAAAATATGAGTTTATCTATGGTAACCAAAGCTTATTTTTACAGATGTGGAGACTTAACGAAAGAAATGAAGGGTTGGGTATTGTGAATCCAAGGCTGGAGAGAGTGTTCAATGCCCAACAAGTATGAAGAGTGATAAATATCACCCTTCTATTTGCATGACTCACCATTCAAAGAGATTGTCTATGTCAAATGTTGTATTAATGCTTACATGAAATTCTCCAATACCAAGGGTGGAGGCAACATTTCCATCGGTTGGGCTTAACCAACACACTCTAACCATTGACCACTTAGAGTGCTTGATGTGGGGCCCAACTTTAAACAGTCCCTTTCCCGTTCGTCGTTCAGAAGTCCGTTTGAGGATTGGGTGTGAATTTAATTTTTTCAAACTATCTCCTGCTCACCCACGAATAGCTTAAAGTTCCCGCACTATAGAAGTTAGCTACAGTAGCATAAGAAGACATGGGTTTCCTTCGAAGCTTGTCACACTGTTTCATTGTATGAAAAAAAAAGGAAATGCACAAAATGGGTTTGTTGAAAAGGTTTTAGAAACTAGACAACCTACCCATATCTACATAGATTTTTGAGAGTGGAAGATAAGTCACAATTTTTTTAGGATCCAAGTAAAAAAGTAACATCATTGTAAATACTCTAAAACCTACAAAACACATACACACAACCATAACATGTTTAATTGTTTATCACAAGCATATCAATGTAATTTCCATCATATTCAAATTCCCTTATGTCTGCACATTGCTCTTTATGCTCTTCATTATTAGCCAGTTGCGAAACATTCTCCAAGATATCTGATACTATTTGCAGTGAATCCTCTACCTTGTCAATTGATGTGGAGCTAGCAGATGTTGGATAATCAAAAGTATAATCAATGGGTTGATTTCTCTGAGTAGAGCATTCTATGGGAGTTTCTCCCTCTTCCTCATCAGTTGAAAACTCCATAATGTCATCTTTGGTTGTGGAAGATGAAATTTTATGCACATCATTAGACATTGTTCGCAAAAATTCCACTTCAAAAAAGTCTGCATCCATCACCATAACTTCATTACCTACATCACCAAGAAAACTGTAATGAACCGGACCAATTTTTTTTTTGATTTTTCACAAATGATTACAATGCAACACACACCCGTTAAGGTTAGCATAAACCAAAACGATGCGGAAAGTAACTCTAACCAGAATGTACACTAGGATCCTGATGCAGGCAAGGTGTGAGCATTGATCAGAGGATCTCAAAGGAAAATGTTGAATAAGAACTCTAACCACGAGATGCGTCGGTGAACGACGAGCATTCGGTCAGAGGATCCCTATCTAATGCAATACTGAAAATTAGCTCAACACCAAGTATGTGCTACTCAATCCGTGATGGATAAGAGGCGACCATATGGCGGAAACTTTAGGAAATTACAATGCAAAACAGTAATAGGCGGCAAGCCAGCCTCTTCCACTTATTCAATGGGCAGTACAAACATGAGGAAATTGCAGAAATGTTAAAAGATGCTGACAGTACTACTGTACAGCTTACAATATCAGAAAATTCATCGGTTAAGCACAATATAAGAGATTCTTCAACATTACAACAATATAGAATGATAACTTCAAGTCTTCTCAATAACTTTCCTTCCAAACAACTCAAATGATTATTTTTAAGCTCCCTGTTATGACAGAGTAAGGACTATTTTTCTGTTATCAGCAACACTGTAACACCAAAATATGCTCACAAACCTCACACCACTCATTCGAAATGCAAGTAAATGGATGCAAATGACACCTAAGATGAAGGCGCCCAAGTTCAAGACACAAAACAACCCCAAAACATTGATATTTAATTTCTGCTCAAATCCCAAGGAAAGTACAATGGTACGGCCCCTAGAGGAGGGCGATTTCTTCTTAAAAATCCAACACTTGATTAAAAATTATGAAACTCCACAATAATTGGCGCCCTACCAAGACCAACGAGAATATGCAATACCCACAATGAAATCTTTTTGTATTTTTGAATTATGAGCAAAACATGCCTACAACAATGCAACATCAGCAACACTAAAACATGACAAAATGCTTGAACATCATCACTAAATGCAATAGAACTCAACTACAATGCAAAACTACCAATAACAAGCTAACCTCTCAACTAGTTGCTATCTTTCAAGCAAGAAGATGAGCCAATGCTAGGAGGTGTGCTTTCCTCGAAGCGAGTGCCTGAAGTCAATCCAGCAGCATAACAGTGTAGTAGACAAAAGATGCCAAATGAAGAGCTGAGGCCTGATTATATAGACGAGAGAGAAAGATCTAGAAGCTTCCAGAGGGTGCCCAAACCCTAATTTCAAATTCACCTTTTCCCTCCAAAAGATGGCGTCCTTTTTCATCAATAAAATATTTCACTTTTTAAAATAAAATCAAACTTCTCAAAAGGGCGTCCCAATTCTTTAGTCTCAATATTTGACATTTAAAATTATGATTTATCTCCTTATGACGCCTTGACCCTCAAAAGTCCCCTTTTTTAAAAACAACTTAAAGTTGTACTACTAGGCAAGGGGTATAATATTAAAATAATAATATTATAATTAAAATACTTATCTCTCCAAGAAAAATGTGCCCAAGGCCAAGAACTGAAGTGTCAGCTGAAACAACTGAAGAAGATGACCAACTGAACTGAACCCAAATTGTCCACTGCCAAAAATAGAATTTACTAAAAATAGTAAATTCACGAAGTTGCCCGGAATGCCAAACTGAACACACCACTGTGAAGCTCTCTAAAAACCCAGAAAGAATCCGCAATCAGAATCCCAAACTCCAAGCAACAACCTCCTCAAAACTAGGAAACCCTAATTTCACCATCCGCATAGCCTACGGGTCTCCGGAATAGGCCAACGGTCAACAGAAACGATCACTGCTGAGAAGGGGACATTACAGTCCGCCCTCCCCAAGATTGCTTTCCCTCAAGCAATCACAAGTCTGGATGCTATAGAATCTCCTCATCCTCCCAAGTAGCATCCTCCAATGGTAAATTCTTCCACTTTACCAAATACTCTTTGATTGTTCTCCTCCTCAAGGAACGCTCTCTGAAATCAATAATCTATTCTGGAACCAAAGTCAATTGCCCTTCTTCATCCAAAGGAGGTAACTGTGATGAAGCCACAACGTTGTGTCCAAGTGCCTTTTTGAGGCGAGACACATGGAAGACATTGTGGACCTTACTACTCGAAGGTAGTTCCAACTCATAAACCACCACTTCAACCTTCCTAACAACTTTGAATGGTCCATAGAAGCGTGGTTTCAGCTTCTCAGCTCCACTCTTCTTAGGTGTGGACTATCTGTAGGGTTGAAGCCGAAGATATACCATATCACCAACCTCAAATGAGCGCTCAACACGCTACTGATCAGCGTACATCTTTTGCTGATTTTGTGCCATTTGAAGGTTGTCCTTCAAGGATTTCAAAACATCTTGGCTCTACTGCAACCAATCCTTGGCTTGGGGAGCTTTGCTATCGCCAAACACCAAATCAGCAAAGCTTGGAGCCTCGTAACCATAGAGGGCCATGAATGGAGACATCTTTATTGACATGTGGAAAGATGAATTGTAGCAATATTCCCCCAAGTGGAGCCATTTTACCCATGCTCTTTGTTGTTCCGAGACATAATTCCTGAGATAGCCCTCCAACCATTTGTTCATAATCTCCGTTTGACCATCCGTTTGTGGGTGATAGCTAGTGCTTGGAGTAAGCACTGTACCACTCATCCTAAAAATTTCCTGCCAAAAGGTGCTTAGGAACTTGCTGTCCCTATCACTCACAATATTTTTAGGCAACCCATGCAATCTAAACACTTCATGGAAGAACAAATCTGCAACTTGAGCTGCTGTAAATGTGCTAGTGATGGCAAAGAAATGAGCGAATTTGGTCAATCTGTCCACTACAACATAAATACAGTCTTTGCCTTGGGCCCTAGGCAACCCGGTGATGAAATCCATAGAGATACTTTCCCATTTTTGATTTGGAATGGGAAGTGGCTGCAGTAGACCAGCTGGAAGAGAGTGCTCATTTTTATTCATTTGACAAGTGCTACACTCCTTGATGTAACGCTGAACATCATCCTTCAATCCCTTCCAAGAGAACCTCTCTCGAATCTGCCTATATGTCTTGAAGTAACCTTGATGACCAGCAAGTGGAATGTCGTGAAAAGTCATCAAAATCTTCTTCTTAAGTTTAGAATCAGCCACCAAGAAGATCCTTCCCTTGTAGTGTATCAACCCATCAACTACCTTGTACCTTTCATCATGAAAAGTACCTTCAATAACGCTGGTTGCAAACTGATTTTTGGCATAATCAGCAAGCAACAACTCCTTCCAATCAGCATTAAGCTCACACAATGAGCTCAAGTGAGGCCTTCTGGACAAAGCATCAGCCACAATGTTATTCTTCCCTTTGACATACTCAATGTCAAAATCGTAAGCTTGTAGCTTACTCACCCACTTCTGCTGTCTCTCATTCAAGTCCTTCTGATGCATAAAGTGCTTGAGACTGTTGTGATCAGTCTTGACCACGAATTTACTTCCCACCAGATATTGTCTGAACTTGGCTAATGCATGCATGATTGCAAGCATTTCTTTGTCATAGATAGAATAGGTCCTTTCAACCCCTCTTAATTTTCTGCTTTCAAATACAATTGGATGCTTCTCTTGCATCAAAACAGCCCCAATACCTTCCCCTGATGCATCACACTGTAACTCAAAGGGTTTGGAGAAATCTGGTATGGCCAATACAGGACAAGAACTCATGATTTTCTTGAACTTATCAAACACACTCTGAGCTTTTTCTGACCACATGAAAGCCCCCTTTTTAGTGAGGTCAGTAAGAGGAGCAGCACTTTGAGAATACCCCTTTACGAACCTTCTGTAGAAGCCACAAAGACCCAAGAATCCCTTCAAATGAGTCAAATTTTCTGGAGGTGGCCAATCTACTATAGCCTTGATCTTTTCTGGATCAACCTTCACCCCTTCAGCGCTGATTATATGGCCAAGGTAGAGCAGCTCCTTCATTCCAAATTCACATTTGGACTCTTTTGCAAACAAACTTTCTGATTCAAGAATGCTAAGCACTTCCTCCAAGTGCTTGAGGTGTTCTTCCCACGTCTTGCTGAAGATGAGAATATCATCAAAGAAAATTAACACAAATTTCCTCAACTGCTTCTGGAAGACTCTGTTCATGCAAGACTGGAAAGTGGCTGGAGCATTAGTCAAGCCAAAGGGCATGACTAGGAACTCAAAATGACCATAGTGGCATCTGAATGCCGTCTTCTCAACATCTGAGCCCCTCATCCGGATTTGATAGTAACCCGATCTCAAATCAATTTTGGAGAAGAATTTAGCACCATGTAGCTCATCAATGAGCTCATCGATCCGAGGAATAGGATACCGATTTTTTATTGTGCTTTGATTCAAGGCACGATAATCCACACACATGCGGATGGTGCCGTCCTTCTTCTTCACAAGAACTACAGCTGAAGCAAAAGGACTCTTGCTAGGGCGAATGAAGCCCATCTCCAGGAGTTCTCTTATGTTCTTCTCAATTTCATCCTTCTGCTTCTTAGGATATCTATACGGTGTTGTGATGACTGGTTTGGCCCCTTCCTTAAGTTCAATAACATGCTCAGCACCCCTTTCTGGTGGTGGCCCAGGTGGTAGATCAGCAAACACCTTACTCCTTTTGGTGAGTATAGATTGAATATCAGGAGGATATTCCCTCTTGGTCTCAACTGGACTAGCAGGAAGAACCATGCATTCCGCAGCCCACTCCACTTGGTCATGTCTAATCAGCCTTTCCATCCTTTTGAAAGAAACTATACGAGGACCACCATTAGACATTCCTCTCAAAACAACTCTCTTGCCATCAGATTGGAACTTGAGCTCCATTGTTTGTAGGTTGAGAGAGATTTCACCAAGTGAACGTAACCATTGTATGCCCAAAACTGCATCTGTGTCACCAATAGTAACCACATAGAAGTCATCTTTGACTTCATAGTTTCCCAACTGCAAGGACATGTTAGGAACTCTTCGTGTGCATATGAAACCCATCAGCCACCATGACTTTAAAGCCCTCAAATTCTTCAGTTTTGAGACCTCTCTTGGCAACCACACCTTCATCAATGAAGTTATGCGTTGCACTAGTATCAATCAGTGCAACAATACGATGACCTCCAACTCCACCATGAACCTTGAAAGATTCATTCTTTTGGAAACTAGAGAGTTGGGCAATAGGGCCCCCAACTCCTTGCTCATGATCGGACTCTTCTGTGGCTCTTTCATCCTCGTTGTCCCCAAAATAAGACTGCTGATCAGACATATCAGATGCTGATTCATAATCAGAATAGGTCCCCATTTGATTATAACGCCCTCTTCCAGGACATCTATGGCCTTTAGTCCAAGGCTCTAGACATGTGTAACACTTGCCCTCCTTTCTGAGCTGTTCATGTTGCTCTTCAATCAACTTAGGTGGGAACTTCTTGTGTTGATTAGAAGAATGTCTCTTATCCTTATCCTTCTTATGGCCAAAAGGCTTAGGCGGAAATTTAGGCCTAGGGGCTGATAACTCCATACTACGAGCCTTCTTGATTGCCTCATCAAGACTTGGTGGATCGAAAGCTTTAACCCACCCTTTCAAGGGTTCAACCAAACCTTTTAGAAAAAAACACAACCAATCTTCTTTCGGTGATGTTGGGCACCATCACAGAAAGCCTCTGGAAATCAGCAATGTAAGAATCCAAGGAGCCATGCTGCTTCAGTTGTGTAAGCTCACAAAATCTTACTTTAGGATCTTTAGTATCGAACCTTTCAATCAGCGTGTTGGTGAATTCTCCATAGGTTCGAATAAGGTTATGGCCAAGTGTGACCAAACCATGGTACCACCATTCATGGGCAGCTCCTTCTAAATGAAGTGTTGCAAATTTGATGGCATCTTCTTCTGGCATGGGACGAAGTGAAAGGTAGTTATCTAACTTCTGAACCCACGATCTTGCCGAACACTTATCACTTCCATCAAAGTGAGCCAATGTTACCTTCCCTAAGGCTTGATGAAAATCAGTTCTAGGAGCCATATAAGCTCGGTTATCAACTCTTCCTCCGTGTCTTCTGTTTCTCTGATTCAAGAATTGATTAAAGGACCATTGGTCCCTAAGATCAGGAGGTAAGGTAGCATACTCCATATAGGCTTTCCTGGCATCATCTACCAAAGGAATGGTAGCTTCAACTTGTTGTTCTTCTCTCGGAGTGAATGTAGGAAAGAGCGGTCTAGAGGCTGATCCGCTAGAGATGGCATCATGCTGTCCAATGGTTCTACTGCCTCCATTACCATTGTTCCCATTGTTTCCATTGACCCCACTGCTTTCTCCTGTAGCATGGTTTTGATTCAGAGTATGGTTCTGAGAAGTTTGCTGGTCCATTTTAGCAAGTAATCGAGACATCATCTCAATCATTCCATCAAACTTCTTTTCCATCCTTGCGTCCTTCTCTTCCATGGCTGTCCTAAGATTGTCTGACATGTTCTCAACTATTTTACCCATATCCACTGCTATTCCTGTTTCTCTCAAAGCCTCTGACAAAGTATCTGCTTCTGGCACTGGCGGAAACTGTGTCTATTGTCTTCTGGCCTGACCTCTGGTGTAATATCTGCAACCACTGTCACTCATCTGACAACTGAATCACTGTAGGGCACAGGTTGGCAGAATCATGGCTCTGATACCACTGTAATGAACCGGACCAATTTTTTTTTTGATTTTTCACAAATGATTACAATGCAACATGCACCCGTTAAGGTTAACATAAACCAAAACGATGCGGAAAGTAACTCTAACCAGAATGTACACCAGGATCCCGATGCGGGCAAGGTGTGAGCATTGGTCAGAGGATCTCAAAGGAAAATGCTGAATAAGAACTCTAACCACAAGATGCGTCAGTGAACGACGAGCATTCGGTCAGAGGATCCCTATCTAATGCAATACTGAAAATTAGCTCAACACCAAGTATGTGCTACTCAATCCGTGATGGATAAGAGGCGACCATATGGCAGAGACTTTAGGAAATTACAATGCAAAACAGTAATAGGCGGCAAGCCAGCCTCTTCCACTTATTCAGTGGGCAGTACAAACATGAGGAAATTGCGGAAATGTTAAAAGATGCTGACAGTACTACTGTACAGCTTACAATATCAGAAAATTCATCGGTTAAGCACAATATAAGAGAGTCTTCAACATTACAACAATATAGAATGATAACTTCAAGTCTTCTCAATAACTTTCCTTCCAAACAACTCAAATGATTATTTTTAAGCTCGCTGTTATGACAGAGTAAGGACTATTTTTCTGTTATCAGCAACACTGTAACACCAAAATATGCTCACAAACCTCACACCACTCATTCGAAATGCAAGTAAATGGATGCAAATGACACCTAAGATGAAGGCGCCCAAGTTCAAGACACAAAACAACCCCAAAACATTGATATTTAATTTCTGCTCAAATCCCAAGGAAAGTACAATGGTACGGCCCCTAGAGGAGGGCGATTTCTTCTTAAAAATCCAACACTTGATTAAAAATTATGAAACTCCACAATAATTGGCGCCCTACCAAGACCAACGAGAATATGCAATACCCACAATGAAATCTTTTTGTATTTTTGAATTATGAGCAAAACATGCCTACAACAATGCAACATCAGCAACACTAAAACATGACAAAATGCTTGAACATCATCACTAAATGCAATAGAACTCAACTACAATGCAAAACTACCAATAACAAGCTAACCTCTCAACTAGTTGTTGTCTTTCAAGCAAGAAGATGAGCCAATGCTAGGAGGTGTGCTTTCCTCGAAGCGAGTGCCTGAAGTCAATCCAGCAGCATAACGGTGTAGTAGACAAAAGATGCCAAATGAAGAGCTGAGGCCTGATTATATAGACGAGAGAGAAACATCTAGAAGCTTCCAGAGGGCGCCCAAACCCTAATTTCAAATTCACCTTTTCCCTCCAAAAGATGGCGTCCTTTTTCATCAATAAAATATTTCACTTTTTAAAATAAAATCAAACTTCTCAAAAGGGCATCCCAATTCTTTAGTCTCAATATTTGACATTTAAAATTATGATTTATCTCCTTATGACGCCTTGACCCTCAAAAGTCCCCTTTTTTAAAAACAACTTAAAGTTGTATTGCTAGGCAAGGGGTATAATATTAAAATAATAATATTATAATGAAAATACTTATCTCTCCAAGAAAAATGTGCCCAAGGCCAAGAACTGAAGTGTCAGCTGAAACAACTGAAGAAGATGACCAACTGAACTGAACCCAAACTGTCCACTGCCAAAAATAGAATTTACTAAAAATAGTAAATTCGCGAAGTTGCCCGGAATGCCAAACTGAACACACCACTGCGAAGCTCTCTGAAAACCCAGAAATAATCCACAATCAGAATCCCAAACTCCAAGCAACAACCTCCTCAAAACTAGGAAACCCTAATTTCACCATCCGCATAGCCTACGGGTCTCCGGAATAGGCCAACGGTCAACAGAAACGATCACTGCTGAGAAGGGGACATTACAAAAACACATCCACACAACCATCACATGTTTAATTGGCATCTTAATCATAAAGTTTAAGGTGTTCTTGATGTACTCAACATAGGAAAGAACCTCAACCATGCACACAATGATCAATTTTTAAGTGTAATGCAATAAGAGTTACTCATATTATTGAAATATATAAACACCCATCCACTAAACCTAAATGGCTACATATACATAGAACACAAGCAAAGCTTATATTGTTAGGATATGTTCTAGAGTGCTTCATTAATTCAAATATTATGAGAGCATCCTTGCAAAATCCATTTTGTGCATATCCTTCTTTGATGCACTTTTTTAAATAGTTCACAAGCCTCGTCTATGCTTCTACATTTTTCATACATGTCTATCAAATCATTTCCAGCTATAATATTCGACAAAGTTCCCCCTTCCATCAAATCTATACTGTGTTCTAAAACTCCCATTTTGGGACAGGCGGGGAGAATGTTGGCTTTACAACTACCAATTTGATTTTCTTGAAAGTTTCTTAATCTTTGTCAACAAATCCATTTTGTTCATGTCTTGAAATCATAGCATTCAATGTGACCAAATTTCTTTTGAGGCACATTGTCAAACAGTTTGTGTGCCTTGTCTATGCTTCCACAGTTTGCATACATGTCTACTACTCTGGTTGTAACTATATCTAACCAAATTCCTCTATCCTTTGGATGCTTTGATGGATGTACATACCCTATTCCAAAGCTCCCATTCAACACAGGCTACAAGGATGCTGGCAAAGGTTGCAGAGTGTGGCTTTAAGCCCATCAGCCACATATGCTAGAAAGTTTCTAAAGCCTTTTCAACAAATCCATTTTTTGAATATCCTACAGTCAAGGCATTCCATGAAAACTCATTTCTTTGAGGCATTAATTCAAAGAGTTCACATGCCTTGTCTATGCATTTTCATTTTGCATACATGTCTACAAGGGCAGTTGCGACTACATCTTACAAAATCCCTATATCTTTTATCATGTGAATGGTGTGCATAGCTTGTTCCAAAGCTCCCATTTCGGCGCAGGAAGGGAGGATGCTGGAAATGGTTGAGGACTCTAGCTTTACACCTGCCAATTGCATTAGTTTGAAAGATTCTAAAACCTTCTCAACAAACCCATTTTGTGCATTTTCTATTTTTTGCATACAGTGAAATAGTGCGACAAGCTTTGGAGGAAACCCATGTCTTCTTATCCTGTAGTAGCTAACTTCTATAGCGTGGGAACTTTAAGCTATGTGTGGGTGAGTGGGAGATAATTTGCAAAAATTATATTCACGCAAATCCTCAAACGGACTTGTTAACGGTGAGCGGAAACATTTAAGGCAACCAAAAAATAGTGGAAAATAATTGAGGGATGAAACAGGTTTAATCATCTCCACAACGATACTGGTCGTTGATCGTCCTTTTTAGCTTGGTCTTCTTCAAATAGGAAACACCTTCGACATAAAATATTAATCTATTATACCAATCTCCAAAATCAATTATTCAAGTTCAAATCATCACCCAATCATAATCAATTTTCCAAGTCCAAATTGTCATCCATTTTAAAAAAAATTAATTCCATAACAAATCTTCATCTTTCAAAATCCAAATCCCTAATCTAAACCATCAACCAAAATCCACATCATTAACTATTCTTTCAAATCTGCAAATCAAACTAACACCCTCATCCTTCATCAACCATACCAAATCATCTAAACCAATCACACAACCCTTCCCCACTACATTTTATCACCCCTCATTCATCATACCTTAGCAAGATTAAAAATAAAAAACAAACAAACAATTCAAGTTTCACCCTTACATATCTCTCATAACATGATCACAAGCTAGAAAGAAAATGGAACCCACCACCTATGCACTTGGTATGCCAAGCTATCAAAATCATGAATATCCAACTCAAGGAGAAACATCAACTCAACCATTGCCACAAGAAACATACAAAGAAAAAAAATCTCTCATTTCCCAACCGAAATATTCACCAAGATTCCAAGATTTCATCCATAATAAAAGGCACTATATTTAATAGATCACCTTATTGACATAGATAGAGATAATTTTTCAGACTAATTGATCGAAAAATTGATCTAGCAAGGTGCATAAATTCTATCACATTTTGACCAATCTAAGCTAAAAGGTCTAATTAGACAAGAGCCTCCAACCACCACAACCACCATTGACAACTCATGGGACCACCTCCCTTTCCAACCAACAAATAATCATAACTCCACACATACACCTAGAGATAGTGTGATAGCCAAACTAGACCTACAAAATCTTCTAATTTCATTGCAACTACACCACACAATTCTCCTCAAGTCACCATTTATAATTCATCTTCATAAATTTGTGTCAAAATAACCACCAATCTAATTTGAATCAAATCATCCAACCTACTAAATCAACTTGTCTTTCTACCACTTCACATGCTTTTCAAATTCTAATTTCTCAAAATCATTCATCACTTTTAACCCATCAAATACAACCACCTCAAACATCCATTCTTACATCCTATCCACCTCACAACTTCTCCCAACCATATTTTCCACAAACTACATCTTTCTCTTGATCATATATTCCTCATCAGGTACACCACATCTATCACAAACTTCATCTCAATCATGTATACCTCAAAATTCTATTCCACCAAAAAAATCATATCAACCTTATCCACACTCATATATGCCAAGAATTTAATCAAATTTTGTACATTCCAACATTAGCAAATTTCACCTATTCACCAAAAAATCAATTCCTATCACACTATCTACTCATCGTCCCCACTCACCAACACAATGTATTCATCCCCAAACCCGAATCCATGAGACTCTTTTACTCAAGAATGGCATGAGATGGAAGAAATGATCAAAAGGTTACAATGAGTGACTCAAGACTAAAATAGATCTTATATATTTGAGGATATTTATCCCTATCCTTTTGATAGATACATAGCTATGGTTCATTTCCCAAAAGAATCATAATTCACAAATTTAATAGTTATAAGGGAAATGGATACCCTCATTAACATGTGAAGGAATTTTATATGGCTTGTCAAGAAGTCGCCTATAGTGATCTATATCTCATGTAGATTTTCTCAAAGAGTCTAGGAGGTCAAGCTCTAAAATGGTTTATCCATCTACCTCAAGGTTCTACCAAAATCCTGAAGGGCTAAGTTGAAATATTTTTTGCACACTTCTCATACAATGTCAAAAATGGAATTACCATGCTAGACTTGTTCAACACCAAATAATTAAATGGGAAATATTTTTAGCCATCTTATCATTTTGAAGAAACCTCACAAGTCGATTCCCATCACATATTCTTGATTTTTTTGTCACTATCTTGATCAACAACCTTAATCAAGAAATTGACTTCCATTTACATGTCTAATGTGTAAATTCCTTTGATAAAATTATAAACAAATGGGTCATTATTAAAAAGGATATTATTGCCAAATGATTGATTAAAATAAATATTGAAAACAAAGATTTCAAAAATAACCAATGTAATGACAATCAACATTTTAAGCTAAGAACACAAATATTGTCAATCATTGCATAATGGATGCTAAAAAAATATTAAATATACAAGCACCAACACCCCAAATTACCACAAATATCCAAGATCTCCAATAGAAAAAAATATTTTCATCCCTTAAAAATAACCTACACAAAATAAGTAACCCCATTAGTGGAATACATGGAAGTGGTACTCCAAAAATTGGTCCAAGCCAACATGGTTTAGTTTCCCATGACTATACCTTTTGATGAACATGAACCAAAGGTTGTATGGTATATAGAAAATAAATATTGAGAATACCATTTTGTTAAGGGTCATGTTGTATCCATTTATAAAAAACTCAAAAATTATATCTAGGATCTCATCAATGGCGATGTGATCAAGTTTGAAGGTCACTCAACAAACTCGCAAAACAATCAACTTGGTATATACAAGAACCCACTCCCCAACAATGAACATAACATGACTTTCATGTTTCCAACAAGGATGTATCATGAAAATGTACCAATGTCATCCATAATTTTTGATTAGGGTGTCTCAAAATTTGCTTAGTCATATCATTTATTTTATTGATTGATTATTCATTCTATCCTAATTCTTATGCCTATTAATCTCATGTCATTTTGTGGGTCCTATCAACTGAGATGACATCCTACAGAGAAGTGACAAGTCTGATATGGAAGCATAAATTATGTAATTAGGCATCCCATTTTGTGGATCCCATCGTGTAGCTAATTGGTCGAACTTGTCATGTTGTAATTCATATGAAAAATTATGATGGGATCTTATGAAATGGGTGACTGTGATTGATTTATGACTTTTTATCATATTGGAAGAGTTAATTATGATAGGTGGGCCCATATAATGGTGGTGCTTATGAATGAAAATAATTTTCATGCAAGTAGGTGCATGCCTATTGAAGGGGTCCTATGCATGGGGAAATAGGTATTGGAAATGGAGAAACCAAATTATGTGGGCCCCACTTATGACATTGCACTTCATGCTAAGTTGTTTCATGCATGTAAGTGTTGTGCATGCCAAGGAGATTCAAGAAGTGCATGCAAGAATTGTATTTGTGCCATGTGACAATCCTAGAAATCATATTATCTCATAGTAGTACATGTTTGAAGATTTCACAGGTATTGTTAAATGTTGTAAAAATCACTCCAAAAATCATGTTGTAGTTGAGGAAACGTGAACAAGTTTATTTATATAATTGTATTATATATTTTAGATTATTGTTAATGAAAAGAGTTGCACTTTTGAAGTGTGGGGTTTTCCTCCAAAAAAGGGTTTTCCCCACATAAACAATGTGTTATGGTATATTGTTGATTTGTGTGTTTTATTTATATTATCTAAATGTGCATATGAATTTGTAACTAATCTAGGTTTAAAAAATATTTTTTTAATATCTCCACCACTTAGATTAGTGTAGGATGGTGCTTTCGCTTACCCAACTTCCTTTTAGTTGTTATCAAAGCTTGCCCAGTTTTGATCCCATTGTTGGGTAGATGGTTTTTAACTAATCTTTATTTGTGTGGGAGATTTTATAGAAGTATTTTTGTGACCTTGTTGAAAGATAAATATGACAAGAACATCCAAAAGGATCAATATGGAAAATTTTAATTATGGAAATTTTGATCTATGCAAGCTAAAAATAGAAGATATTCTTAGAGACATAGATCTATGGTTTGCAATATCTAGTGTAAAACCCACCAACATGAATCAAGAGAATATAGAGTTGATGGGTTAATAAGCCAAGGGTTTGATAAGACTCTATTTGGTAGACTTTGTGTTGTTGAATTTCCATGAAGAGAAAAATACTATGATTAGCCTTTGGAAGAATCTTAGAGAAATTTATTAGGCTAAATCCTAGTAAAAAGTTATTTCAAAGAAAAAAAATTATTCTCTAAGGATAGAAGAAGGATGATCTATGGATAATCACTTGAATGTCTTTTATGATCATAACCTAGTTGAGTTCTATTGGTGTGAATATGGAGGATGAGGATCATTGAATGAGTTTTTTATGTTCTTTTTCAAGCTCATGGGATCACATTATCATGGCCATTGGGAGTAACACTACCACCTTCAAGATGGATAAAGTGGTTGTACCATTTATTTTTGAAGAGATGCAGGGAAAATATTTTGAGATGACTAAGGAGGCCATTGATGTTCATAGTAGATTGAAGGAAAAAGGAAAGAAAAAGGAAATAAAGTAAAAATCCTGGAACCTATGGAAAATGGGGTAATGATGATGATGATTGATTGATGTATTCACACCCACTTTCAAAGAGTTTCCACTCAAGGATATCCCTAGAGATCTCAATGCAAAGGAGATTGAAATCTTGCAATAGGGTTGTCTTAGGGATTGAATGTGATCTAAGGAGGGGTTCACCACCAAGTTTAGACTTGGAGCAGACAATGCAATGTAAGTTGTAAAACAAAACCCTAATTGAATGTAAACTAACTCTAAATGACCTAGAAATATGGATGAAATGCAACAGAAAACTATAAAAAATGAAAGTGTGCACTTGGGAGATTGAAGAAGGTAGAATTGAGGTCTAGAATTTTGGAAAATTTGTTGTTACTGTTGACTATGATTCATTCGCCAAGCTAGGAAAATCAGTCTAGTTTTTGGGAAAATGTGTAGATACAAGTTTCAGCCAAAAGGGTATCCAGATCTGTGAAAATCTCTATCAGGCATGTACAGTGGGACTCATTCGCCAATGGTGGTGAATCACTCCACTTCTACTTTTCTAAAAGTTCTGAACTAGATTTTGTTCCTCTCGGTCTGCTCTACTCTTTTTGACTGGTTTTCGGATCAAAAACTGCAAATTGCCACATGTAGACCTTCTCCAAGCTTCTCCAAGGCTTGATGACAACTTTAGGGATTTTGATGACTTGACAACTTTTCTCCAACTTTTCTTCTTAACAAATCTGCAACCTAGCCCTACAAATCACACATAAGAAGAGGGAAAAAATTTTTTGGGGTTACTGAATAGGGGTTTGCCTTGGTCAAACCCCTTGTTAGTAATTAAACCTTGAAATGAAAGAAAATATGAAAGGAGAATGATGAAAGATCTAATAACAATGTTGCAACTCACCAAACCCTATCAATTAGGTGTTGCAATTATGCTTGAAATGGTTGTAATGGATGTGGTTCTTGAATCTTGCTTGAATGATGTTGATCTTGCTTGAAACACTTGCTTGAATCATAAACCCTACATCGTATTTTTTAGCACAATAACAAACATGATGAATGCAATATTTGTCATGATGATTGGCACTTGAATGCTACTCTAAAATGCTTCATAATTTTCCCATGAATTCCTTTAAATGCTCTTGTGAATGCTCAAATTCTCTTGTGAACTCTTGAATGCTTGTAAAATTTTCTAGGTGAGAATATGAATGAAAGAACCTTGTATTTATACTCAATTATGCAAGAATTTCAGAAATTACAACACTACAAGCTGACATCAGATCTAGGAGAATAAAATCCCACTGGAAATTTGAATTAAATTTGAATTTTGGTCACACAGGACTCATTTTCCCGAGGTGGTGAATGAGTCCCATTAGACATAATGTATGGAACCAAAATTGGAAAGTACTTAGAAATGTGTGAAACCTGCATCAGGGCCAAAAATACCTAGGTGGGACTCATTTTCCCAAGGTGG
Source organism: Sequoia sempervirens (assembly GCA_007258455.2). NCBI lineage: Eukaryota > Viridiplantae > Streptophyta > Pinopsida > Cupressales > Cupressaceae > Sequoia > Sequoia sempervirens. The sequence goes on along the minus strand of VDFB02281167.1, from coordinate 95,717 downwards.
AAAATGAGTCCCAAACACTAAATTTGGGCCACACAAGCTAGGAACACCTGAATTATGATTGATCACTGATTGGTGTCGGGATTATCCTCGAAAAGATGCAATAAATGAGGCTTGTGGATGAAAAATAGGGCCAATTAAAGCATAATAAATCTCAATTATTAATGACAAGCCTAGAGAAATATGAAAGTGTGTTAGAACACTTTAAAACACTCCAAATAAGGCAAGACTAAAGTTGATTATGATTAAAATTATGTTTATTATGCTTAGTTATTTGATAAAACCCTAGAAAAGTGTGAAAGTGTGTTACAACACTGCACAACACTTTTGCAAGGCACCATTAAGATTCATTAGTTCACAAGGGGCCAAGAGCTAATGTGAATGTGTTATCCACATTACAACATTAAATCAAGGCAACATTAAGCCAAAATCACAATGAGGGCCCAAACAAGTCAGAAAAAGTAGAAGGGTTACTTTTTCAATGACTCCAAATCCAAATCCATGGAGAGATCTAGGTCTCTTATAAATTCCAAGGAAAAATGTTGAAATTATGGAAAATATGGTCATTTCATAAAGAGTGTAAGAAGAATAAAAATAAGAAAAATAAGAAATTATCTAATTTTGAATATGAAAAATCCACTTAGGTTGATGGAGATTCCTTTTTTATATCCTTGGAAATGCATGCATCCGAATATGTGTGGTTGATATACTCGAGTGAATCTTTTCACATGATCTCACATAGGGGTTAATTCTCAAAGTATGAATAATTTGATAACAATAAGGTGTATTCGAGTGACGACTCTCATATGAGTATTGTTGACTATGGAAGAGTCAAGATAAAATTTTATAATTGGTAGAGTGATGGGGATTGATGGTGTGTTGTATATCCCTGGTTTGGCATGAAATCTAATTTTAGTAAGGGAATTGAATGATGTGGGTGTGCTAGTTATTTTCTCGAGAGGAGGATGTAATATGACAAGAGGAGATATGGTGTCCGAAAAGGGTGTTTGGATTGGGACCGTGTTCAACCTAGATGCATGCACTAGTTATGACTATGTTCATTATGATGTGTTTGGTTATGTTAATGTTCCTTCATTTTAAAAATCTGTATATTTTGTTTCATTCATTAATAACTATAGTAGAAGGAAATTTTTTTATTTCCTTAGAAGTAAATCTAAAGTTTTTAGTTAGTTTAAAGAGTTTAACAACTTTGCTAAAAACTAAGCTAGCAAAAATATTAAGTGTTTGAGAATTGAAAATAGTGGTGAGTTTTTTTTGGTATAGTTCAATTTTTTTTAAGAGCATGGGATTGGGAGGCATAAGTAGAATCCATACATCCTTCAATACAATATATTTTTAGAGAGGATGAACATGTTGTTTATGGAGATGGCTAGGAGTATGTTGAGTGGATATGGCCTTGAACAAAAATTCTAGGTTGAACCTATTGCCACTATGTGCTTTTTGGTAAACAAATCTCCTATATAGATGCTTGTTGACAAGACACATATGGATGTATGATCAAGAAATAAGAATTAGTTTATAAATCTCCAAGTATTTTGTTGTGAGACATATACACATGTGTCAAATGAGAAGAGTTAAAAATTGGAGAACAAGGTAGTTGAGTGTATCTTCATCGGTTGTGATGTTAGTGTGAAAGCGTACAATCTTTGGGATCCAATAACTGAGAATATTTTGTATAGTAGAAGTGAAATTTTTAGAGAGTTGAAAATGTTTTTTATTGTTTTATATAAAAATAAAGAGGAGAAGGAAAAGGATATAGTTCATGTTCCACCTACTTCGATAAAAATGAACTATGTGTACACCTGTTGGACCTAATAATGAGGAGGGCTCAAGAAAATCTAATTTTTTTTTGAAGAATAATAACCTCAGCCCCAACCATGGAGGATTTCTACATGGGTTAGGAAAAAATTAGAAAGGCATGGTTATTCATTGTTGGATTCCAATTATATTTTTTCTTTGATTTCTAACACTTATGATCTTAGGACTATAAAAGAGGCTATGGGTATGAGTGATGTGTATTCTTGGATGACATATATGGATGAAGAGATGGGTTCATTGAAGAAAATATTACTTGGAATCTAGTACCTTTTCTTGAAGGATGTAAACTCGTTGGTTGTAAATGGATGTTCAAGAAAAAATACAGTCTTGATGGTAATGTTGAGAAGCATAAAGCATGGTTAATCACGAAGGGGTATTCATAGGTGGAGGGAATTGATTATGGTTAAATATTCTCTCCTATGGAATTATGACCATCCAATTCTTGTTATCACTTTCCATAAATTATGATTTACAAGTTGAACAAATAGATATGAAGATAGCATTTCTTCATGGTGATTTAGATGAAGATATTTATGTCACAACTAGAGATTTCATGGTAAAAGGTATAGAAAATTTGTTTTTCAAGTTGAAGAAGTCTCTATATGGTTTGAAATAGTTTCCAAGGATGTGGTATCAAAAGTTTGATACCTGTATGTTGATTTTGGGATTTCAAGGGTCTAAATTTGATAATTGTGCTTACCATAAAACTAATAATGGCCACATTATCATTATTGCATTGTATGTGGATCTAATATGTTATTTTTTGGGAATGGTAAGGGTTTGATTCATAAGTTTAAGTCTTAGGTGCTAACATAGGTTTAGATGAAATATATGGGTACAAATAGGTACATCTTGGGAATAGAGATCAAAATAGATAGAGCGAATATAAAACTTTGGTTAATCTAGAGAAAGTGTGTGAACTTGATGTTGGAGAGCATGGCAACTTGTAGATCCTTGGTAATTCATGTTTTGTAAGGAACAGAGTTATATATGAAGGATTTTCCATGTCTAATTTGCTACTAAGATGAATCACATGGTTGAAGGACCATATGGGAGTGTTGTTGGTAGTTTGATGTATGTCATGGTCTATACAACCTGTCAAACATTTCCCAAGTAGTGGGAATCTTTAGTTGATTTATGGATTATCTTGGATGAGTACATTGGGATGCAATGAAGAGAGTTTTAAGATATCCAAGGGGTAGTTATAAGTATTATTTATGTTTTCATGATTATCCTATTGGACCTTGGAATTCAATTTGTATTCATCGATATGTGGATTTAAATTGGACGAGTAGAATTTAGAGAATAATATCCACCAATGGATATTTATTTATGATGTTTAGTGGTGCTATCAGTTGGATGAGTAGGAAAAAATTTGTAGTCACTTTATCTATGAAAAATTAGACTATATGATAACTAATTATTCTTGTAAGGAGGCAGTTTGGCTTAGATATAACTATGTTCATATGTTGGGCTTGATGCAAGGATGATAATCATCTATTTTGATAATCAGAGTGCCTTTTGATTAAAAAAGAATCCTACTTTCCATACTAGAATGAAGCACATTGATGTCTTGTTCCATTTTGTTTGTGACATGGTAGAAGATGGGAAGGTGAGACTAGAGAATGATGACACTTTAAAAAATGTTATAAATGCAATGACAAAGCCAATGAGCACAGAGAAGTCAGAATTTTTCTCTAGTTTCGTGGACCTCACAAGCCTTAGTAGTTTATTATCGTTTTCTCTTGAAATTTCTTCAACAAGTGGGAGTATGTTAGTATTAGGGTGTTTCAACCTTTTCAATTCCTAAAATTTATTTTATTGATTGATTATTCATTTTATCCTAATTTTTATGCCTACTAATGACATGTCATTTTTGTGGGACCTATCACTTGAGATGATATCATACATAGAAGTGACAAGTATGAAATAGAATAAAAAATGAGGAAATAAGAATCCCAATTGGTGGACCCCCATCATATAGCTAATTTGGTGGCATTTTTCATGTTGTAAGACTTCAGATGACAAATTATGACGGGGTTTTATGATAGGGCTGATTTCAACTGATTTATGGTAAATTATGATAATGAAAGAGTTAACTATGACATGTGGGATCCATGAAATGGTGTTTCCTATTCTTGCAAGGTATTTACATGCATGAAAGTGCATTCCATGTTGAACATGTCCTATCCATGGGGTGGTAGGTGTTAGAAGTGGAAAAAAATTATATGGGTCCCACTTATGATATCCTAACATGCAAGTGTTGTTCATGTCAAGGAGACTCAAGATATGAATGTAGTCATTGGATTTGTATAATTTAGAAATACTAGGTGTCCATCTTCTCTCATGGAATTGTATGTATTTGGTACTTGGTTATTTTTCTAGTAGTGCAAGGTTTGAAGATTTTATGGGCACCATTATGTTGCTAGAATCACTCCAGAAATCCTATTATAGTTGAAGAAATTCGAATGAGATTAGCTCTATGATTGTATTGTAACCTCTTTTAGATTAGTATTAATATAAGGAGTTATGCTTTTTGTATGTGGGGCTTTCTCTTGAAAGGGTTTTCCCCATGTAAACACTATGTTATGGTAGATTGTTGATTTGCATGCTTTATTTATATTACTTGAATGTGTGTCTAAATTTCTAACTAATAAGGGTTTAAATATAATTTTGTAGTATCCAAATTTATATTGGTGTAGGAATTTTCTTCCTCTTACTTGAATTCCTTCCACACAATACCACATATTATTTTTGAATAGTTGGTTGAGTCAAGCAAGGTCACTTAGAAGTTGCCACTAGTCCTAACTATGCAATTACCACTCATTGTGGTTGGGTAACTACCAAAGGGTCTTCATCATCATCCCAACCATATACCCACTATGATTTTCTTGATCACCTTGGGAAGAAACTAGCTTAAATATCTATTTTATATCTTCTTAGAACTTCTTCGATTAATAAGGGGATTCTAGACCAAGATCTACAAGAGTCTAGAGTTTTTAAATAATATCATCCTCAACTAGTTCCAAGAAGCGATGGGAATATATCCTCACCATATCATCTTGTATTTGTTGAAAATGACTTTCCAACTGCTATTCCATCACATAAAAAATCCATTCACATTGAATCCATCATCCATAAACTTAAAATAAAGCAAGTCCTTATAGATGGTGGATCTAGCTTAATCTCCATGAAAAAAAATTAATAAGATAGTTGGGATATTCAAAGGATTCCATGGATCCTTATAAGTGTATCCCTATTAAGGATTATGATTATGACAAAAGGGAATTAGAAAGTACTATCAAAACTCCTATTAAACTTGGTCTAGTGATGATAGGGACTATGTTTTATATCTTAGACCTTGATCTCCCCTATAATATTCTCTTTAATCAATCATAGATACATGCCATGTAGGCTCTTCATTCCATTTACCATCAATACATGAATTCCCTTATAATAAAATCAAAATAATTGTCATTGATGATCTCCAGCCCTCCCAATACTATAAATTAGTAGATGGAATTTACACTCTTCATTATCATTACCTAGCTAATATTTTTTCTTCCCCATCCCATTCAATTTTATATTGCATTGATCCTACCTCACATCCCCTTTAGCCGACAATATTCCTACTCCCAAGATCAAGGTTAAGAATATTAGAAAAGGATTTGGAGAGTTTTAGTTACATTTTTCATTTTATGTGGGACAACTTCCATCCTCTCCAAAATCACATGGCCTACCTTGACCTCCCAATACAACAAAACTAATCTTTATCTTGTATTGCAATAAAATTTTGGATTTGGGGATTTCTAGAGAGTGATACCATTGAGGGAGATATTACTTCATGGATATTCAAAGATAATGAAGAACATACACCTTTATTACTTGTTGATGAGTATTCAAAGTCTCTACATGTCTGTAAACATATAGAATACGAAGGAAATTTCCTTGGATTACATGGATGCAAGGAATCCTTGAACTAGTACTTCCTCAAAATAATCCTAGTCACCAAGGGCTATAGCATGGGCACCTTATGTTCATGCCCTCTAAATTTGAATTAATCCTCTAAAAAGTGGATAAGGCCTTTCTCACTGATGGGTCCTATAATTTACTGATTTATTGATTTAATTTCATATTTCATAAATATTTTCGAAGATATTTCTATCCTATTCTTAAAACATTTATTAATATTTAATTAAAATGACTATATTGGATGAACGATGTTTTGATGAATGTTTATATGTTAAGACAATTATTTTCAAGATAGTATAGCATATTATTTTATTTACTCATATCTTAAAGTAAAAATATTCTAGAAGCTAACCTATACCTGCAACAAGTAAGAAAGGTGATTCATATTCAAGGTTGTAGTATTCATGTAGCCAAATCCATAAGTGACCATAGCCAAAGCAATGAGTGCTTGCAACTAAAGCCACGATTACCCATAGCTAGGTATATCAATCACTAATAACTAATAAACAATGGTAACTTATTCTATACGGGTTATGTTAGAGAAATATAGTATTTTAGTGCTTGTTGGAAAAATGTGTCTCAACCTTGGAATTACATAAGTTACTATTGATATATAAGGTATTTGTTCATATGATGACGATGGGGGATTTGGGGGTTCCCACCATGAGGGGTCTGAGGGGATCATCCCCTCAGCTAGGGGTTCGGGGACAACACCCCTGAAAGGAAATTTTTATTTATATTTTATTATTGTAAATGCGGACCATTCATCATTAGGTCTTAGATTTGACAACCAATATTTTATTAGCTTGACTTTCCCTAGAAGGCAACCCTATTTTATGAGGGAATTGTATTACGACTGTGTATTGTGATGTATTCTAAGAGTCTGATAGAAGTTGTGTTACCTCTAGATCTCTGTTTGGTGATACTCCTGTGAGAAGCTTGTTCTACAAGTATATTACAATCTTTATGATTTTTGAATAATATATTGGGCAGATTTTGAAGTGTAGGTTTTTTCTCCCGAAAGGGTTTTCACCATGTAAATCATTGAGTTGTGGTATGCATGATATTTATGTTTATTTTTGTTTGAGTTTTTATAACTGTTAAAGATCTATAAAAATTTTATATTATCCTCCTCTCAAGATTAGTATAGGAAGTTGTTTCGCTACCTTAGCTTCCTTACAAGTGGTATCAGAGCTTGATCACCTTTGGTTTCAGTTGTGGGTTGTTGGGGTTTTTGAACTAATCCATATTTGAGTGGGAGCTTGTGCAAAATACATTTTGTGATCTTGTTGTAGAAATTTTTAGATGACAAGTTCATCAGGGAGGAGAGAGGTGGATAAATTTTATAGAAATAATTTTGAAATGTGGAAGTTGAAGATGGAGGATTTGTTGATAGATAAAGATCTTTGGGATGTTGTTGATGAGAATGTTTCAAGACCTACAAATCCTACTCAAGCTTCTTAATATGATGTTATGGACTATAAAGCTAAGGGTCTAATTAGATTGTGCTTGGAAGACTCTGTTTTAATCAATGTCCATGATGAAACCTCCGCACATAAACTATGGAAGAAGATTGGCGAGATGTATCAAGCCAAATATTTAGTGAACGAGATTTTCTTGAGGGGGAAATTATATTCCTTGAGAATGGAGGAGGGTGGACAAATTATAGACCATCTGGAAGAATTCAATATGTTGGTGACTCATTTGGCATCAATTGGTGTCAAAATGGATGAGGAAGAGAAATGTCAAATCTTTCTTTGTTCTTTGCTTGATTCGTGGGATTCTCTTATTATGGCTATTGGGAGAACTTTTGTTATATTAAAGATTGAATATGTGGTGGGTTCTTTGCTTTCTGAAGAGATACAGAGGAAGGTATCCATTAGTTCCAAGGAGGGCCTAAATGTTCATGGAAGACCTAAGGAAAAAGGTAAGAATGAGAAGCGTGAAAAATCCATGTCCGAGGGGATATCTAAGTCTCTTGGAAAGTCCAAAGCTATTTGATGGTATTGCGGTAAGCTTGGACATGTTCGTAAGGACTACAAAGAAGAAAAGAAGAAGAAAAAGAAGAAATTTTATTTTGATTCTAGGGTCGAGAAGGAATATGGTGACACATTCATTACAGTTTTGGAAACTCATGCAGGTAATGATGCATGGATAATTGACTCAGGTGCATCTTTCAATATTACCTTTAATAGAGATTGGTTTTCTAAATATGAAGAATTTGATGGAGGTAAGGTGTACTTGGGTGATGATTCTCATTTAAACATTGTTGGTTGAGGTAAAGTTAAAATTAGGTTTCTTGATTGTAGAATAAAAATGATTAAATGGTGTGTTGCATATCCCTGGTTTAGCACAAATTTTTGTATCTATGAGAAAACTAATAGATGCATGTGTGCAAGTAGTATTTTCTAATGCAGGATGTAAGATGGTTAGAGTGCTATGGTGATTGCTAGAGGTGTTAGATATGGAACATTATATAAGCTTGATGCATGCACTATTGAGTGAAATGGTACTTCTATGAAAAGAAAGTTTATGGAAGAAGTGAGGGTTTCATCTTCAACAAATGGTCATGGATTTTGGGTACCCAAGGGTGCTCTTTCTTCTAAATCAAAGTTACTTATAGAGAAAACTATGTTATGGCACTAGAGACTTGGCCACATTGGAGAAAAGGGTCTAAAGACCTTGAAAATAAAAACCTTGCTGAAGGGTTATCTGATTGTAATCTTGAATTTGACTTCTATGAGCGTACTTATGGAAAACAAAGCGTCCAGTTTTACTCAAGTTCTCATAAATCTTGTGGTGTATTGGATCTTATTCATTTTGATGTGTTTAGTCCTATAGATGTTCCTTCAATTGGTAAATCCATATATTAAGTTTTATTTATTAATGATTATAGTAGAAGGGCATGGGTATAATTTCTAAAGAATAAATCTGAAATTTTTAGTCAATATAAAGAATTTAAAGCAATGGTTGAGTTGTAGACTGCAAAGAAAATTAAATGTTTGAGGACTGATAATGGTGATGAATTTTTCTATAATGATTTTGATAGATTCTGTAAAGATTTTGGTATTCATAGACAAAATACAACTTTGTATTCTCCAAATTGGAATGAAATTGCAAAAAGAATGAACAAGACATTGATGGAGAAGGCTAGGAGTATGTTGAGTGGTGTTGGTCTAGAAAAAACATTTTGGGTTGAAGCTGTTGGAACTGCTTGTTACATGATTAATAGGTTTCCTACATCAATTCTTGTTCATAAGACACCTATAGAGGCAAGGTCAGGCCACAAGCCTTCATTAATACATCTTAGAGTTTTTGGTTGCAAGGCATATGCACGTGTGCCAAAGAAGAAGCAAACAAAGTTGGAGAACAAGGCTGTGAAATGTATATTCATTGGATATAAATATGGTGTGAAAGGATACAAGATTTGGGATCATGTTGCATAGAAGGTAATACATAGTAGAAGTGTTATTTTTAGAGAAACTAAGCCTTCTTCTGTTACATTGTAGCCAGAACAATGTAAACAAGAATATGTGATTCAATTTCCTTCTACACTTAGAAAGTTCAATTGAGGCCCATGGATAGAAAAGAAGTTGAGGAGAGCTCATCTAGCTCCAAATCTTCAGAAGAGGAGGAAGAACCTCCAACTCAGCTTGTTCATAGGTCTACAAGGCATAGAAAACCACTTGAATAGAATTCACTTGATGATTGGAATATGTATTTTTTGTTTGAATACTAACATGGATGAACCTATATTAGTAGAAGAGGCATTAGGTATGAATTAAGCAGAATCCTAGAACATTGCTATGAATGAAGAAATGACAAGTTTGAAAGAGAATGATACATGGGATCTTGTACCATTTCCTGAAGGATGAAGACCTATTGGTTGCAAATTGGGTGGTTAAGAAAAAGATTGGTTCGGATGAAGGTATTGAGAAGTACAAAGCAAGGTTGGTTGCAAAGGCTACTCTCAAGTTGAGATTGTTGATTATGGTGAGATATTTTATCCTATTGCAAAAAATGAAATTCATTAGTTTTTTTTTTCTTTCTATTGCTTCTACTTATGATTTAGAGGTTGAACAAATAGATGTGAAAACTACTTTCCTTCATGATGACTTGGAGGAGGATATTTATATGGCATAGCTAGAGCACTATGTGGTGAAAGGTAAAAGTAAATTGGTTTACAAATTGAAGAAATATTTCTATGGTTTAAAATAGAGTCTTAGGATGTGGTACCAAAAATTTGATACATATGTGTTGAGTTTGGGATTTGAGCATTCTAAATTAGATCATTGTGTTTCTTATAAAATTGACAGTGATCATTTCCTATTTATTACATTATATGTTGAAGATTTGTTATTTATTGGTAGAGGGAAAGGTATGATTTCAAAACTAAAATCTCAACTTGTTGCTAAATTTAAAATGAAAGACCTTGGTGTAGCTAGAAACATTCTTGGGATGTAAATTAAAAGAGATAGAGTGTATAGAAGCTATGGATTGGTCAAATTATGTTGGGAATTATTGTTCACATGGGTTAGAATAATAATGTGTGCTATAATAAAAGTGAGTTGGTATTATAGCTCGCGTAATTAATATTGTTTGTATTATGAGTTATTTTAACAGCTCATATATTTAGGAGTTTGTTTATTTGTTAGTCACAAGTTGTTATAGGATGTTTCCTATAATATAGGAAATACAAGTCCTATATATATGTATTGAATGAATGTAAAAGTGAGGAGAGTAATTTAATATCATTGTGATTTATTTTATGACTATCTTTGTCCATATTTCCAATATGGTGTCAGAGCTTGGGAGAACGTGGGAGTGATGTAGATATGTTGTTCTGAAATCTTGGAGAGATCCCAGTGGTCTCGTGATTCATCAAGGCACAAATTGAAAAATTAAAAAAGGGGCTCATGTGATTGGTGATTCACTCATGATAGTGAGAGCAGCAAGGCATTCTATATCGTGGCCAAATTTTCCATTGATTGGATTCTCTCATTTTATTACTTTGTTGTTGTCTGCATATTTGGATTGGGAATTTTTTATTGGAGGTTCATAGGAGTGTTTCTGAGATTTTGTATTGTCTTTCCACAAATTGACTGACATTCTCATAGTGTGCTTGGATCGATTGGCATTTATTTTCACAAGAGCTCTTTATGGTTGTTGATGGAAGTGTGCATCACGTCTCTTTCCCCATATTCATCTTACAAGGGCATAGTTTTTTCATCGGCATTTGACATTGGAATCCTTCACTTAGATCTGCAACCCATGTGGAGGAGTGGTGACTGTTGGTGGCCTACGATTTGTGCAAATTGGTACTATATTTTGTCAGTCAGTACATATCATTCTTGAAACGTTGGACCCGCATGTTTGTATTTGCAGTTTGTATCATACTCATATCGGTTTGGCTTGGTGATTACTCCTCCTTTGCATGTAGTCTATGAGACTCCATCCTTGGTGGGATTTTTGGGTAGGATTTATTTTGATGTTGTGTAGTTTTATTTTTTATAAGAGGGTTAATATTTATGAAGATTCATTTTTACTATTGGGGAGGAGAAGTTTGGTAGGTCTTTAGTTATTGTTTAGTTATATTATTTCAAAATAAAGTTTTTAATAGTTTTTCTAGTGGATTGTTGTTGGAAAATCGTCCTTGTGTCAAAGTATTATAGTCAAGGTGCATTATTGGTTGAGCCCGACACCTTTGATTAAAAGAGTAATCATGGAAAAATTAACTTTTATTGAGAAATTTGAAGGAAGAGACTTTCATACTTGGTAGATACATATGCAATTACATTTGATTGAAAAATATATGTGGGATGTCGTCAAACCCAGCTCAATAACACCAACTGATGCAAGTGAACTTGCTAAGTGGAATATAAAAAATCAAAAAGCTTTGGGAACTATTGGTCTTGGCTTATCAAAAGCATATTTACACCATGTAGATTTTGTGAAGTTGGAAAAATAGATTTGGGACTCATTAAACAAGCTTTTTGGATCTGAAGAAAAAAGTTCCAAGACAACATTAAAGCAGAGATTGTATGGATTGAAGATGGAGAAAGGTACAAAAATGGTAGATCATATCAGTAAGTTTCACTCTCTTCTAAATCAACTAGTTGGGATTAATGAGATAGTAAAAGATGATGATGCTAAAGCAATACTTTTGAATAGTTTTCCTAAGCATATGTCTGGAATGGTGTTAACATTAAGTAAGGTAACCATTAGTCTTGAAGGAGTAATATCTACTTTACTTGATCATAATGAAGACTCAGAATTTGAAGAGGTCTTATTTGCACATAACAAAGCAAGAAAAGGAAAGTACAAATGTAAGAATATTCCTTTAAAATGAAAAATCAAATGCTTCCATTGCAATGAAATAGGATATGTAATTTTGAATTGTAAGAAGAGGGCACAAGATCTACTAGATGATAAACTGGATCATCATGCTTCCTTAGTTGAAGAAACTGATTGGGAAAACCATGCCAATGATGAATAATATGTTCTTTAGATAAATCCAACATTGGAGGTAGGAGGCATCAGAGGTTGGAGGACAATCAATGTCTTCTTGTTAGTCACCAACGACGGGGCTGCTCATCATCTTTGGTGACATTTCCTTTGATGCAACACAATATATTTTTCAATGTTACAAGTTGTGTGAATAAGTGGAAATTTCACATTGTGGGGGAGGGGGGGGAATACACAATGTTTCATTCCCAATTTGTGATATGTATGGTGATTTCTATGTAACTTCCCTAATGTACAAGCATAGTGGTGAACAAAAGCACCAGTGTAATGCAGTTCATGGATCTTGATAGGGTTTGTGGGAGGATCCAGAAAACCACACGAGGTGAACAAATGAGTGGAGCTTCCTATTCATGTCAAGGTTTGTGGTAAGCTTGTTTAAGACCATGGGAGGAGAGAGCCTTTCTTTGGATCAAGGTCATGAGTCAGTTGGACATGCCATAGGGAGGAGCATACTATAGATGAAGGGTGTGAGTTTGTACCATGTTCACACTAAGGGGGAATGTTGGGAATTATTGTTCACATGGGTTAGAATAATAATGTGTGTTACAATAAAAGTGAGTTGTTATTATAGCTCATGTAATTAATATTGTTTGTATTATGAGTTTTTTTAACTCATATATTTAGGAGTTTGTTTATTTGTTAGTCATGAGTTGTTATAGGATGTTTCCTATAATATAGGAAATACAAGTCCTATATATATGTATTGAACGAATGTAAAAGTGAGGAGAGTAATTTAATATCATTGTGATTTATTTTATGACTATCTATGTCCACATTTCCAATAAATTAAGTATGTCAATTCAATTTTACAAAGGTTTGATATGCTGGATTGTAGACCATTATGTGTTCTTGTTTCAGTTAGAACAAAGTTATCTATTTCAGATTATCCAGCATCTCCACCAGAGATGGAAGAAATGAGCAAAGTTCCTTACAAGAGTGTAGTTGGAATTTGCTATGGTTTGTACAAGACCAAACATTTCCTAGGTAGTGGGAGTTCTTTCTAGATATATGTTTAATACTAGTAGAGTTCATTGGGATGCAGTTAAAAGAGTCTTTAGATATTTGTGTGGTACCTCAAATTATTCCTTGTGTTATCATAGTAATGTGACTGAAGATGAGATTTCTCTTGATATTCATGGTTATGTGGATTCAAACTAGGCAAGTGATGTTGATAGCGGACATTCCACTAGTGCTTATGTGTTTACTTTATTTGATGGTGCAATTAGTTTGATGAGTAAGCAACAGGCTGTGGTTTCTTTATCTACTATTGAAATTGAATATATGGCAACTACTCATGCTTTTCAAGAAGTTATTTGGCGTAAGAGACTGTGTTCAAATATTAGAATAAAACAAGGTCTAGTGATAATTTATTGTGACAGTCAGAGTGCGATATGTCTAGCCAAGAACTTGACATTTTATGCCATGACCAAGCACATTTATGTACAATATCATTTTATTTTATATATGGTCTGCAGTCACGGAAAAAAGTATCCCTTCTACTTTTCCTAGCTTGTTTAGGCCCTCCTTGTGAGTTAGGCTTAATGTTGCCTTGATTTAGTGTTGTAATGTGGTTGACACATTCACATTAGGTCTTGGGCCCTTGTGAACTAATTAATTTAAATTGTACCTTGCTAAAGTGTTGTGAAGTGTTGTATCACACTTTCACACTTTTCTAAGGTTTTATTAATTAACTGAACCTAATAAACCTCTTTTAATCAAAATAAACCTTAATCTTGCCTTATTTTTAAGTGTTGTAAAGTGTTGTAACACACTTTCACACTTTTCTAGTCTTGTCGTTAATAATTGGGATTTCTTATGCTTTAATTGGCCCTATTTTTCATCCACAAGTCTCATTTATTGTATCTTTTCAAGGATAATCCCGACACCAATCATTAGCCAATCATAATTCAAGTGTTTTCGGTTTGAATGGCCCAAATTTAGTGAGTTTGGACTCATTTTCCACCTTGGTCGAATGGGTCCCACCTAGATCTTTTGGTCTCAAATCTGATTTCACACATTTCTAAGCATTTTTAAAAATGGTCCCAAAAATTAAGCCTAGTGGGACTCATTCGCCACCTTGGGAGAATGAGTCCCATGTAGCCCAAAATCAAAATTAATTCATTTTTTTGGTGAGATTTTACTCTCCTAGATTTGATGTCAACTTGTAGTGTTGTAATTTCAGGAATTCTTGCATAATTGAGTATAAATACAAGGTTCTTTCACTCATATTTTCACCTAGCAATCTAACAAGCAATCAAGTGTTCACAAGCATTCACAAGAGCATTCAATAACATTCAAGGGAATATTATCAAGCATTTTAGAGCAACATTCAAGTATCAGTCATCATGTCAAATATTTCATGCATCATGTTTGTTTTTGAGCCAACAAATGTGATGTAGGGTTTATGATTCAAGCAAGCATTGCATTCAAGATCTATCACATTCAAGCAAGAGTCAATTTCTACATCCATTGGAGCCATATCATACATGTTTGCAACCTCTTATTGCTAGGGTTTGGTCTAGGTTGTAGGTTTGCTAAGGAGCAAGATTGGAGAAAAGTTGTTGAAGTTGTCATCAAGCCTTGGAGAACATTGGAGAAGACCTATAGGTTGCAAATCAGGGTTTTGGATCCAAAAATCAATCAAGAAGGAAAAAATAGATAGAGAAGAGTAGGATCAAACTTTGAAGCTTCAGAAAAGCCTACTTGGACTGATTCACCACTTTTGGTGAATGAGTCCCAGTTTCAGTCAATTTTTAGATCTTTGCATATTTGGATACCCATTTGGTAGATTCATGTTCAAGATGCACAGTTTTCCATAATCTAGACTGATTCGTCCATCTTAGTCAGTAATAAAGTTAGATTTTCTAGTGCTCTAGACGTCCATCATGCCATTTCCATATTTCCAGGTGCACACCTTCCTTTCTGCAGCTTTCTGTTTCATTTCATTCACTTTTCTAGGTCATTTAGTGTTACTTTACATTCAATTAGGGTTTAGTGTTGCATCTTGCATTTCATTATCTTTTCCAAGTCTAAACTTGGTGGCGAACCCCTTATTAGTCTACTTTTAGCCCCTAGGATAGCCCTATTGCAAGATCTCTTTCTCTTTTGCATTGAGATCTCTAGGGCTATCCTTGAATGGAATAGCTTGAAACTGGGTGTGATAGCATTTGATAATTATTATTATTCACCCCCATTTCCCTTGGTTCCATTTTGGTGAACCTACCTTTAGAACATTAAAATTCTGATTTGGAGTGCATTGTCATCCTAGATTTTGCTTGCATTGACATTGCATTAGGACTTGCATTACTTAATTTGCATTATAGGGTTTCAAATTTTGTATTATTGAAAGCTCATATAGCTTGCATTTTTGCATCTAATTTCATTGAAAATTATTCAAAATTTGTATTTGCATCTCAGATGCAAATCATAAAATATAAAAAGCATAAAATTCAATTGATTTTTTTTGAAAGTTTTGAAAAAAATTCTCACTGGGACTCATTCACCACCTTGGGCGAATTAGTCCCTCTGTACATTCTTGTAAGAGAGGGGGACCACCGCGTGCAATACCCCAGGTCACAGAGGGTCAAGATGCAAGAGGCTGCCCTAACTTACCTCAGCTAAGTGCAACATGTAGGGTATAAGGATGAGAGTGATGAGGATAATGAGGTCTTAGAATCACTCTACAATCTTGAGTTTTAAGGTGGGGCTAGGCGAGTCAATTTTTAGGTTCAACTTTGCGCCTCAGGGAGCTCTTTGTCCGAGGACGTAAGCGTGGTCTCTAGACGACAATGCGATGCACTGGCTTCTCTAAAGTGTGTTGTCGTCCATATAGCCATAAAACATCATAGACAAGGTTAAACCCACCAAAATGACTAACGGCCTAGCTACTCAACTAAAAGGCCATAATGAAACAAGTAAATAAACAAAATATTCTCTAATGTTATAAAGTAGAAAAGAAAGTGTAAGGAGAATAAGAAGGATCTCACCAAGGAATTCGTTCGCTAGCTAATCTTCCTAGCAACATGCACATCACCTCCACCAAGAGCACTCAAGGCTGCTAGGAGGAGAAATGAGAGGAACTCAAGCCTCTGCTACAATGGTGTGCTTGAATGCTTGAAGTGAGTGAGAATGGATGCAAAAGTGTGAGTATGGAAGCTCGAAGTGTGCAATAGCTCAGAAGAAGTTGTGAAGAGTTGGATTGAATGTTGAAGGGGTAAATTTGAAGAGAGGATGAAGAAAAATGACCATATTCGGGTTAGTTGGCTGAAGGGGGTGTTACAAATTTGTTGCCAATGAGAAGTGTAACACCTCTGCAGGTTTAGCCGCATGAATCTTCCAGGGACATAAGCGCGCCATGCGGACGTCTGCGTGCTGCACGAGTGTCCCCGACATAAACACCCCCTCTGATGCTCAAAACATGCGCTAAGTGGACCGCCAACAGTGAGCTTAAGTGGAATTAAGGCTCTGAACTTGGTTTTCTAAGGTGGATAAGGGCAAAAAGGGGATTTTCATAGGGGATGCAAATTCCCTCTTATACATTTTTCCCCCACTTTAGTGAGCACGAGTACTGATGAGTGATTGATAAAGTAGATCAAGAAGAGAGTAGAGTTAGAAAAGTATACCTGAATCGTCGAGGAAGCAGTACTCGGTCTGGCATACCCGAAGGTGTAGGAAAAGTGAAGGACTCCATAGCTGCTCAGAACTATGAAGTTGGAAAAACAAAGCGTTTTACAGGCCCACGAACCTACAAGGAGGCAACCCCCAAGATCTCTCGCATGAAGGAATCCCCAAGGAAGCGCCCTACAGGTTCTTAGTCCCATAGGGAAGGTATTCTCCATGAACTCAAGCATGAAGAATACCAAAAGAAGCACCCTACAAGTTCTTGGTCCTGCAGGGAAGGTATTCTCCATGAACTCAAGCATGAAGAACACCCAAAGAAGCACCCTACAGGTTCTCGGTCTTGCAGGGAAGGTATTCTCCACAAACTCAAGCATGAAGAACACCCAAAGAAGTGCCCTATAGGTTCTCGGTCTTGCAGGGGAGGTATTCTCCATGAACTCAAGCATGAAGAACACCCAAAGATATGCCCTACAGACTCTTAGTCTTGCAAGGGAGCCACCCTCAAGATCTCTTGCATGGAGGAAGCTCAAAGGAAACCACCTTACAAGTTCTTGGTCTTATAGGGAGGTATCCCCCAAGATCTCTTGCATGGAGGAAACCTAAGAAAGTGAACTCCGCGGAGTTAGGAAGTGGCAACACACCTACCCATAGATAGAACATGTCAAAAGTGGCCGTGTAGGCAACTAAGTGGACAATGACACAGACTGTCAAAGACTTTCAACAGGGTTCCTCGGGAACCCTTCAAAAGGAGAGGGGTCCACTCAAGGGACGCGTTGTTTGAAAGGTAAGGTATAGTCAGGCTGCCCCCAAACTAGACGCAAAAGGGAAAATGGAATGAGTCTAGTCAGGTTGCCCCCAGGCTAGACGTGAAAGAATTCCATTCATAATAGAGACTTTGAAAGAAGGGTCCCTTAGGAACCCGCCGTGAGAAAAAAAAGGGGGGTCCACTTAAGGGACACACAATTCAAAAGCAGTTGTTCTTCTTAGAGCAATTCGTCATCAAGGAATCCTTTTGAAAGATGTTCACTTCATCAAGGAATTTGAAAGGAAGGATATGCCCCCACATGAGGGAAAATAAAAGTTGTTCCCACTTCGGAGGAAGGTCTTCAAGTCCTTTCTTTATGAACTTGAGATGAAGGGAACATGTTCTGTTAGGGTTCCAAGTTGAGAATGTGATTCTAAGGAAAAATTTGCGAAGACTTTCGAGAAAAGATTTATCGTCAACAAATTCATTTTTTGAAAGTCGAAGTGTTGAAGAAGAGCGTTGTCACACATAGGAGGGACAAATCAAGCAAATACGAGAGAAAGATAAAGAGAAAGCATAAGGGAGAATAAAAATACAAACAAAGGACACAGGGGGATTTGGTTTAGCGGGGTCAGATCTTTTCGAGCTCATATAATAATAGGCAACCACAATGCAAGGCAAAAGATCATCAATCCCCAACCAGATCAGGAAGAATGCAGGAAAAAAAAAAAGTAAAAATAAAAAATTGGTTCAACATGGAAGGGAAGCCTAAATGCCCCCAACACTTTGCATCATCCCCAATTTATCAAAAATCAAGCACAAACATGGAAAAATTATGATACAAATAGAAGAGGGTTTATGACACACAAACTACGCCTGTATCCAAGTACCAACGGGGGTGACGAGGGTCATCCAAGCACACATAACACGAGTATGGGGGAACACATCACAAAACACACACACACACAAGATCAAGAAAGGGCCTCCTCCTAACATTGATCAGCCAAGAGGTATCTGCTTCCCAATGTAAATCCTCATAAGGGGGAGGATGAGCCTACAATGGTGTGATGTTAAGAGGAGGAGCATCTAACCCTCCCACAACAAGAGCCAAGGAAGAGGACCCCTCAAGGTCCTCTCCATCGAGCTCCTGTGGAGTCAAAGTTAGCAATTTTTCGAAGATCTACGACAGGGTCGAAACCTCATCCATGGAGTTAAACATGCACCCCACAGGAGTTCCATGTCTTTCTTCAGCGGATGGGATAGGCTGCGCCTAAGATTTACCACTAAGCTCATTGAAGGAGTTGGGAGTGGTGACAAACTCAAGAGAAGTTAGGACCGGTTCTGTCACAAGGACATAACAGGTTAGCATAGGACCACCTTGCAAAGAAGGTGGTCTCCTCTTACATCCTTCGTTGCTAGAAGGATTAGCCTCCACCTCTTTCTTCGTTGGAGGAGATGAACTCCCCACAGATGAAATAAGGGGTACAGAGGAAGAGAAAGAAAAAACTGTAGTGGATATGCCCGAGGTATTAACCATATCCACGGGCTTTGGGAAGGGTTGAATGGACATCAGTAAAGGTGGATCTACCGAAGGAGCAATGAACACCTGCACCCATTTAGGGTTAGGCACATTCGTGCTCACAGCGGAAGCCGAGAGCATACCAGACTGGAGAGAAGCGGAAGGAAGGGAGGAAGAAGACGCCACAGGAGGTC
Organism: Sequoia sempervirens; assembly: GCA_007258455.2. Classification (NCBI taxonomy): domain Eukaryota; kingdom Viridiplantae; phylum Streptophyta; class Pinopsida; order Cupressales; family Cupressaceae; genus Sequoia; species Sequoia sempervirens. The sequence goes on along the minus strand of VDFB02281167.1, from coordinate 76,306 downwards.
CTAGAATAGGAGTGGTCATTTCTCCTCCTTTCTTTGCGAGGCGGCCTGCTTGGCCAGGAGAGCCTTTTGCTAGCATGTGCATTCACGTGCAAGGCAGTTTCTGTGGCTCTTGGAGTTAAAGGTCAGAGTTTGCGAAGGGACAAGAGGTTCCTGCTTGACCATAGGAACGTCCACTATAGTCATTTTAGGTGAAGGAATAGGTTCATGTATGAGAGCATGGGGAGCAGGTTAAGGAGAAATAGGAGGAATCGACTCGAGAGCCTCGATAGCAGGCCTCTTTCTGCTCACTACTTTTGGAGCAGGAGCGGTAGGAGGCTGTGGAGGTTGATACAAGGAGGACTCTCCTTGAGAGGCCTTCTTCCTATCATACCGAATGGGTCTAGGCTTCGTTGACAGAACAAGAAGCTCGAATGCGAGATGCTTAGGATTTCACCAAGCGGGCACCGAAGGGTTCTCCTGCAAACAAGGAGCAGAACCTGATGGTACCACAGCTGAGTGAGAAGAATCATCAAACTGGTAGTGGAAGAGGAAGGAGGATCACAAGACCGCTTCTCTTCTTTCCTCTTTCGAGCCTTAGCGGCATCATTGTCAGCCTTCAAACAAGCCCTATGTGAGATAGCATAAGGTGAGGGAGGGTATCTTACTTTCAGCCTTAGATGCCCTTTCTTATATTTTTGATATGTTTTGTGCAAAAGTTTTGTCCTAGGCAGAAGAGGACCCACGAACGCAGGCCACGGGTGATCCAAGAAGTAGCTACCACGTGCAACTGGTGGTCTATAATCGGTGTCGTGGATTACGTGCACAAAGCATCCGTGGATAAATTTTAAACACTTATGCACAACGAAGGGTACCGCGTTCATCACCATCAACCAAGGGATACCCAATTTCACTATAAAGAGTTCAGATCCAGGAATGATATCAAATAGGAGATTCACAGACTTAGGTCCAACTAAGATCGATAGGACAATACTACCTAAAGGGGGTACAAAAAGCCTATCATGTGTGCAGATGAAACTCACAGGAGCATCATATCCATCCTTATGTAAAAAATTTATTAGCATAATCTCCTCCATTATTATGTTCACTTGTGATGTTGGGTCAATGAGAACACTGGATACAATGTTTCCATTGATCTGTGTAGGAATGTAAACAGGATATGGTTCCTTGTTAAAGCCCATCGACAGGTCCTGTGAAGTAAAGGTTATGCCAACACTACTATCCATAGGTTGCACAGAGGGGATGGGTTGATGCACGAAGGAGGCCATTATGCACACTAGACAATGCTTCCATAGAATCCCCAAAGGTTAATGGATAAGACAGTGACCCAATTAAGGTTTCGTCGTGCATACCTTTGGAACCTTCCAACTATGCCAACTAGGGGTCACAGGTTGGGTTGCAAGGCGATTTCCTTACAACACTCACACCTACAACACTCCTAGAGTACGAGGAAAGGAACTATCAGTATTGCGAGAACAGAACCAAAATGGTTCACGTCGGGTTCACCAAAAATGTAAGAGAGGGGGACCAATATGTGCAAGACCCCAGATCACGGAGGGTCAAGATGTGAGAGGCTGCCCTAACTTACCTCAGCCAAGTGCAACGTGTATGGTATAAGGATGAGAGTGATGAGGATAATGAGGTCCTACAATCATTCTGCAATCTTGAGTTTTAAGGTGGGGCTAGGCGAGTTAGTTTTTAGGTTCAACTCTGTGCCTTAGGGAGCTCTCTATCTAAGGACGTAAGCGCGGTCTTTGGACGACAGCATGGCATGCTTGCATCTCTAAAGTGTGTTGTCATCCGTACAACCAGACAACAACAGAGACAAGGTTGAACCCACCAAAATGGCTAATGGCCTAGCTACTCAACTAAAAGGCTAGAATGAAACAAGTAAATAAACAAAATATTCTCTAATGTTATAAAGTACAAAAGCAATTATAAAAAGAATAAGAAGGATCTCACCAAGGAATTCATTTGCTAGCTAATCTTCCTAGCAAGACGCACACCACCTCCACCAAGAGCACTCAATCTTGCTTATAGGAGAAATGAGAGGAACTCAAGCCTCTGCTACAATGGCGTGTTCCGAAACATTCTCTACCGAAGTGACAGAGTGAAGCTTTTTTTGCAATGGTGTGCTTGAATGCTTGAAGTGTGCAATAGCTCAGAAGAATTTGTGAAGAGTTGGATTGAATGTTGAAGGGGTGAATTTGAAGAGAGGATGAAGAAAAACAACCATATTTGGGTCGGTTGGCCAAAGGGGACGTTACAACTTTGCTGCCAATGAGAAGTGTAACGCCTCTATAGGTTCAACCAAAGGAATCTGCCAGGGACATCTATGCACCGTATAGGCGTCCCTGACAGAAACACCTCCATCGATGCTCAAAATAGGCGCTAAGTGGACTGCTAACAGCGGGCTTAAGTGGAATTAAGCCTCTGAACTTAGTTTTCTAAGGTGGATAAGGGGAAAAAGGGGATTTACATAGGGGATGCAAATTCTCTCTTATAGAATTTTGAACTACATTTTCTAGCATTTAAAGTTTTGTTTTTGAGCTTCTTTTTGTTGTTATTGCCTTTCTATTTCAACTTCTAGAATTTTTGTTATAAGCATTTCATTGTTATTAGCTTACATTACATTTGCATTTAGTAGCCCTTGTATGAGTATTTGGTGTCCTATTGCTAATACTGTAGTGAGATGAAATTTGAGACTCGTGTCATTCCACGATAGCACAATCATTGTGGATCTTGGGTTGTCTAGCTCTTTCACTCCTAGTATTAACACTAGTACACTAGGTATGGATTATACCCTTAACAACTCTTTGCCTTCAAGTAGTTGCAAGTTGGAAAAATGAATTATAATGTCTTGCAAGAAAACATAATTCAAATTCATGAGGACCTAGCAAACTTACAACATCAAGTACAAAATGAAATTTCAACTACTGCCATCCCTACTATAGATAACATTCAACGCATGCTTTAAACTAAAGATGGACTTGACCTTGTGAAAAACATAGTTCAAATATTTGGAAAACACCCCACCCCAACCACTAGTTGTCCTTTACCTACAAGTAATGTCACAAGCCAAGGAGGAACTCAAATTCCTCCTTCCACAACAATGCTCAATTGCCAATTGACCTTAGAGCATTAACAAGGGAATGTCCAAGATTGAGGGACAACTACTAAGTCAAGTGGCTACCCAATTTTAGGCCCAAAGGGTAGAATAGAGAACTAAAGAGGTTTTCTATTAGAATTGTGAAACAAGCACAAAACCACGAGCCACAGGATCAAACAACAAATAAATACACCTTCCACGCAAGAGATCTACAAATAATATATGCAATTTTCCTCAACAAGAAAAAGTTGTACAGAAGCAAGAGACTCACAAAAAGATATGAAAGCTCAATATTAAATCTCTAGAGAGAAAATACAATGAGGGTTGAGTACCATATAAGAGCAACCCTAAATGATAAAGGGGATAGATCAGGACAAGTGTCAACATCACATGTGATGAGACATAATGATCTTATAATAGCTCACTTAAGTTAACTTAATAAAGAACTCCTAAGTTTAGCTGAAGTGCATGAGAAGAAATTAGACTAATAATCAATTAAAGAGTAATTACTTATTAGCTAATGCATGATTACTCTAACACCCCCCCTTAAGATGAACTTAGGGAGTAGCTAAAAACCCTAAAAAGAGAATGCATGATGGGTCCTGACAAACAAGGCCAAATAAGGTACCCATGTAAAAATAAAAGATCTATATAATGCAGAGAAACAGAGAAAACCTCATGGGAAAAACTCCACTCCAAAAAGAGATGAAAGCCAAGTGAAGGACTGAAGAAGCCTCTAAACAAGACAATGCCTTGAAAAATTAGAACATGTAGAACATCATAGAAGCACAAAGTTGTAGACTGTTGTCAAAAGAAGACTGATACAGTGTTGAAATGAAGAACCTCTAGAAATAGGAATGCAAGAGTGTCCATATGGTAAATGATCCATCTGACCGAAATACAAGGGTACATGTTGCATTCGACTAGTACATAGGAACAAGAACTAGATACATAGATAACTCTAAAATATAAAACCAAGGAAGCATTAACACCAACAGTAGAAACCCCCCCATAATGTTGAAAATGGAGAGCCATGACAGGCACACTAAAACTGTGTGAAACCAAGAAGTACATGTGGGAGAAACAACCTGCAAATAAAAGGGTGTGCAAACTAAGGCACACACGCATGAGGCATGAATCACTGGGATTCAATACTGTCATGGAAGGGACACTCACTTGAAAAAGGTGTGATAGCAAACTGAAGGAAAACATCAACCCCCCCATTTCACTTTATATCATAGTGCAAATACAATAGGCACAACAAGATGCGTAAAATCCCCAAAACAATATACACCAGAATGGCACTTTATCTCAATGCGTCTACAAAATAAAATGTGCATGAAAAAGATGTCTATAATGCCCAAAGAAGACAAAATACTAGAAATACATATAGAACAGCCAAAAACAAGTCATCCCACACAAAGAACAAGTTCCCATGAGCTAAAATGTCCAAATAATTCACTAGAGTGAAAAAACACAAAAATCTAAATAAAATGTACCTGAAGAGCAATCTAGAAAAAGTGCGTGGATGGAATTGAAGAGCTCTGAAATATAGTTCCAATACTATTGGAATCGCAAAAAATAGAGAAACTAGTCAAAAGTTATGAGCTCGAGACTAAAAATAGCACCTCTAACTTCAACAGACTATAGAATGCACCAACAACAAAATAACGTGATGAGACCCACACCACTGGAAAGTTGACGAAACCATCTTTTTGACGATATCTTGTTTGCCCAAAAATAACATTGTATGCAAAAATATATGGCCAAAAGAAAAAAAAACATCTCCTTGGAGGCCAAGGAAGGGGTCAAAACTGCTGACGTCAGCGATGCATGACATTAAATTTGACGACCGTCACATAATATTCTCTGCTGCCGAGAAAAAAACTCAGCCCCCCTGAGTAGAAAATTGGTGACGGTATATACTCTTAACAATGAAATATGCTTGTAAGTTTCATTGTTGTCGAAAAAGTAAGGTTGCTGGAAAAGAGCCAAAACTGTCGTTGGAAAAGTGAAAAAAGGTCAGAAAAGACTTTGTGCCACCGAAATTTTCAAAGAGCCAAAAAATTCAAAAATGCTAAGAAAAAGAAATGACGCTGGTAATAACCCACTGGCGGTGGGAGAAGCCGATATTGTCAGCTAGGTCAAGTGGGCCCACAGACCTGCAAACCCAAGTACTGCGGGTACCACATAATAAATGAGTCGCCCAAAAATTAAATCACCCTTCTTTCAAAAAATAAAACCTGTAATGCTTTATATATATATATATATATATTTGTAAATAAGAAATTAAAAGAAATTGTAGACCTTTTTTTAAAAAAAATTCTTGTTTTTTTTATACGCATGTTGAGTCCATACAGGGCCCATATGACATCTGTACAAAAAATTTTTCCTTAGAAGCTCTCAACAGAAAAATAGGTCAAATTTATATCAAAATTCGTGCAAATGGCCTCCCGAAGGAAACAACGAGGTCCTTTTCACACCAAAATGCTTCGAAATCGTGGCTACCCCTAGATCTGGAAAAAAGCAACTGCTTCAAACCCTCGCAAATTTGGCATTAGGAACCCAAATCAGGAAAAACAAAAAGCAATTTTTACTTTCTTAACAACTTCAAATCCAATGGTGAGGTCCGTTTCATGCCAAAATACAATAAAAATTTGCCCACCTCCAAAATTTACAAAAAAGCAAAGGGGATTTAAATTTGAAACTTGTAACCGTTGTTGAAGAAAATAAACCTCATAAATCGAGAAGGGGATGGTTGAATAGAAGCTCTAATACCATGTTAGAATTGTGAAGCAAGCACAAAACCATGAGCCACGTGATCAAACAACAAACAAATACACATTCCATGTAAGAGATTTGCAAACAATATCTGTAATATTCCTCAACAAGAAAAAGCTACAGAAGCAAGAGACTCTCAAAAAGATATGAAAGCTCAAGATTAAATCTCTAGAGAGATAATACAATGAGGGTTGAGTACTATATAGGAGCAACCCTAAATGCTAAAGGGAATAGATCAGGACAAGTGTCAACATCACATGCAATGAGACATAATGATCTAATAATAGCTCACTTAAGTTAACTTAATAAAAAACTCTTTAGTTTAGCTTAAGTGCATGAGAATAAATTAGACTAATAATCAATTAAAGAGTAATTAATTATTAGCTAATGCATGATTACTCTAACATTTTCTAGTGGAGATTTGGAGTTGTTCAACTATGATCTTTTGAAAAATACTTTGTCAAAACCTACTTTACTTTATGCCAAGTATTGGGGATGGACTGTAAAACCCAAATTCCAGTATGGTATTAGTGGTTGATATTCAAAGTAGGGATGTGAACAAGCCCTATGACTTTATAGCCTTTATTTTTGATGGAATTTACAAGGCCTTATGTGCAATTAGAGATAATGATGATATTGTTCATTTCAAACAGTATTCTTTGGTTTACCACGCCCTGCTCTTCAATGGAAGAAAAATACGATCTCCTTGTATGCAAATAAGATCCTATGATGCTTAGAAAAGGCTATCGTCGGTGTAAGAATAAACTTACATTTGGGGCAATAATTGTGACAAATCCAATTATAGCATCTTCGAGGAATTTTTTGTTAGGGAATATTGAGAAATATGGGCTAAAAAGTGGACTAGAGATTTTTGAAAAGGTTAGAAGTTTCCTCAGGCCAAAGGACCAACAACCAAAGTTAGGATTTGACCACAACTCGGGTGATTGGCTCTTCTAGACAGATTCCATGGTGATCAAAGTTCATGGTGCCCTTGTGGCACCTCATATTTTACAAAGGTTTCTACCATACAAAATTGCCTTTTTGGAAATCATGTGGCAACTAAACGAGTTAGATAAGACTCACTTCATGAGTTAAAAGAAGCATGCCATTCTACCCACTCAACGACATTACATTTTTATAACTTTCAAGTCATTGCAATAGAGGGTTTAGAATTATTATTCAATAAATTTATACTCTACATAATGAGGATAAAAAAAGGAAGTGTGACCCTAAATACTTCATTCATGATGTCGGGATGAGATACAAATTAGTAGATTTTGTACATGAGCATGACCCAATAGAAGATCTAATTAGAAACTGTTCTCCAGAAGTAGAGGTGACACAAATAAGAGAGCAGTAGGTTAATATCCAAATTGTAGAGGAAAGAAGAAAGAAGGTTGAACCTTCTTATAAAGGTGTGAATATAGAGATTTAGGACCCAGTCCTTAGAATCATAATAATGATTTCTAATACAACTAATTTATTGGCCAATTTACCTATGCATGTACCTCATGTGGATAGAATTGGTCCCTCAACATAGATGGAGGAACAACAAAGTTATCAATAGGTAACTCCACTACAAAAAATTGCGCCTATAATGGAATCCTTTGCTAATTACCCTTTGGATGATGATGACATCCTAGATGATTTAGAGATGAAGCAAATGATTCACCCACTATTGAGGGTTGTGGTTGAGAGACCATTTGATGATAGATTATTGATAAATTTTTAGGCAATTGGGAAAGTGGTGTATGATGTTAGAGCTCTAGCATGTACTAAATTTATGTATGATGATTAGTTCATCACCACCAAGGAATTAAAAGACTTCCTCTTGAAGAATAAAGGTGAGGCTTTCAAGGGGTAGAAGGCCTAGCTCAATTGGCTAAAGCATCTCGTTTCAAGCAAGAGGTCACAAGGTCTAGTCTCCCCTTTGTCTCTTGGTGCTGGAGGGCATGTCGCACCATCATCACTGGTCATGTGAAAAAAGTTTACCATTCACATTGTAGTTTATAGGGGGGCTACCCTATTCTTGCATTCTAAAAAAAAGTAAGGCTTTTGAGAAAATGATGGAGGAAGCAAAGACATAAATGACAAAGGAGAATAAGGGAAAATTTGTCTCCCAAACATGGGTTGAGGTTAATGCTGACCTAGAGAATATGACCCCAAAAAAAAGGAAGAGAAATTGTGAGAAAAGATGATTGTTTGTTGTTGGAGGGGTGGGATATATCATCTGCAATTGTAGTTGATACCATCAAAAGGCAAGAAGGTGATGGCCCAATGTTGTCTTCTAAGGAATGCGTAGATGCATTTTATTTTGGGCCAAGGCTTAATCCAACGCACGAGACCTTGGAAATTTGGTCAATTTTTCCTAAAATAAATAAGCCCCACATGATCAACAATACAAATGAATTAATTGGAAACTTGATTGTTAGAATATTGGGGGATATCGGTGCGTTGCAAGTAGCAACATTAATAGTGAACACTGATATGTTCAGTGAAGTAGATGTGAGGAAGTTAGAAGCAATCCTAGCTAAAGTGAATGCATTGAATTTGAAGCTTCATGAGCAAGCTAATGTTGTTACAACGCTACTTCTTCCTCCTCAAGTTATGATAGATGCTAAGGAAACCCAAAAGAATATGGCTCTAACTCTGTAGGTCAACAAATTGAAGGAGCTTAGTGAAAGCAAGGAGGCTGAAAAAAGGTAAAGATGGAGAAGCTCTCAAAGATTATGGATAGCCTATTAGGCTATAGGTTATCCAACATCTTAGGTCATCATGAGAATACTTGGAATGAATATAATACAATAGCTAATATTCATGCTATCAATGTCCAAGTAAAATCTCAAATCAAAAGCCTTCAAGATGTTTGGAGTCCTAGAATTCAATTAATTGACAAGATGATTGATATGGAAAACTTTGATATCAATGCCTAAAGTGAGATACTGGCCATTTTTGAAAACTCAAACTCTTTTGAAGATAATTTGGTTATCCATGAGAGTTTTCAACTAGCCATGGAGTAGTCTTTGGAATTTTTTGAAGAGTTGGAAAGGGGTATAATGCCCAAAATTTTGTTATCAGATGGGGAGGTTAAGGATTACAAATCATGGAGGTTTGAGTTTAGTGATATCTTGTCTCCCCTCTTGAGTTCCATTTTTATAGATGATAATATAGATATGGATAAGTGTAATATTGCAATGGATAAATTAATAAAATTGGAGGCAAATCTAATAAAAAAATTTGGGGCTGAAAAGAGATGGATCGATGAGGAATATTCTTCTCATCTAAATTATGTCAGGAAAATTCTAGCCTTTCCTTGATGAAGTATAATTGATAAAACCATGCATCCACCCAATTTTGTCTCAATATGCATATCAAAGGAGTATCTTTTATAGCAACTTTTGCAACTATTTTGTCTTCTTGCACTGTACCTTTTTGTCTTATTAAAGGGTAGTTGCATTAGTTTTGATTTGATCCTTTGAACAAGTTGTCAAATGAAAATGTGACATCTGCTCATGGCTCTAAGTTTGTTTGCTCCCTTGTGTCTATAAAAGGGATTTTTGAGCCATTTTTTAGGATCTTGGATATTTTGTAATTAGAAGGATTTTTTTTAGGCTGGTTAGATCTTGTTCTACATTTTTTTACGAAAGAGGGTGAATGCAAATGTAAATCTATTTGTATAGCAATACACATTCAAAGATATAGATATATTTTGAAAAGGTTCAAAGGTAATTATCTCCATGTTGCATATTTTACTTCTCATCTAAATAAAATTGATTAAGGATCTAAATTTGGGTTTCATCTTTGTATTATGGCGCAATAAATTTCTTTTATGGCTCATATTCAAGTAATAGAGTAATCTGCTATATTTGAAACGTTGAGTCTTAAAATGTTCAAGGTTTGTTAAGAAGAATTGAATATGAATCCAAACATAGGGAATATTATTGTAAGACAATAATAAGTAGATTTCCATTGAATTTAATCCCATATTGTTATTCAAAAAATATTTGTATGATCTTTTGACTTTGTTGTCAATGATTTAAGCCACCAATCTAAGTGAGAATGCTAGTTGCAAGCCCAAGGTCATTCAAAATGAGAAAATCACTTGAATTGTATTTTTAGTTTGTTCTTAAGTTATGTATATGTTCTCAAAGCCAATATTACATAAGTCTCCAAGAATTTAACCTATTATGGTAGATTTCTATGCATTATTGGTGTATTTCATGAAAACATCTATGTTAAATCAACATTGTGATATAAGCTAAGTGAAAATCTATTGATATTGTGAAGGGCTACCCCTAGGTCTTGCAAAACCTAAAGTCAAAGGAATACAATTGCGATAATTGTTTCCTATTTGTTGGCTACTGACCTGAGAGTCTTGATTATAAGAACTGGCTTAGCTTTAGAGGAAATCATATAATCAACTGGAAAATAAAAAATAAACCAACACAACATTATTCAATATGCCAAATGCATTATGTCCATTAGAGTAGATGTTATATATTTATCCAAATGATATGCTCTTATCAGTACAAGCACAAAGAGAATGGAGAAATGGAAATTAAAACGAGTTCCATTACACATGTTGATATTGCATCATATATGTGCTCATGTAGTTCTTGGAATATCACCTCCCATATTTGTGCATATTTAACTTCAACATTAATTTTATTTTTGTACATGGTTCAAAACTCCATCTCTTGCCTAGATTTCATTTTGTAGTAACATAAAAAGTATCCCTTTTTCCTTAATTTGGGAATAATCAATAATAAAATGAGCCTAATGTTGCCTTGATTCAATGTTGTAATGTGTTTTACACATCCACATTAAGTTTAGGGCCCTTTTAAACTAAATGGACTTAATTATGCCTTATTTAGGGTGTTTTAAAGTGTATCTTTACACTTTCACACTAATCTAGGGCTTTATTAATTGATTGAGATTAATTTTCCTTAATTGGCCCCTTTAATTCAAATCCAAGCCTAATTAATTACAAATATGAGGAATAAAACCCAACATTCATAAATGCCATTACACAACACTTAATTTTAGAAGGTGTGTGTCCTAGGTAGGTGACCTAGGACCCATTTTCCACATGGTGAATGGTTCCTCACTAGGTCCTAGGACCCTATTTTCACATAACATTTCACATTGCCTGAAGTGTGTCCTAGGTAAGTGGCCTAGGACCTATTCGCCACATGGCGAATGGGTCCTCACTTAGACCTAGGACCCCTCTTTGAAATATGTTTTTGACAGTATTTTAATGATTTGAAATCCATGATTCAATTTTTGCTTGTGATATTTGAATTTCGGGAATCAATGTTAAGATATGTACAAATAAGAGGTCATTTCATTATGTTTCACCTAGAAAAGAATTTCATAAGCAATCAAGAATACTTTCACAAGAGCACTTCAAGAGCATTTCTAAGGCATTCAAGGGCAGATTATTGAAGGTTATTGCAACAATCAAGATTCATTTCATAATGTCAAATATTTAGTGCATCATGCATGTTGTTGAGCTAATGTGTTGATGTAACATTCAAGATCAATCAAGCATATTCAAAGACATTGTTTCATATCAAGTTTCATGATCAAGATCTACATTCATTGAGGCCACTTCATGCTAGATTGCAGATTTATCCAAGGTTCAAATAAAGTGTGGTGAGTTGTTACATATTGTTGTTCATTCATCATTCCTTCATGCATTGTTTCATTTCAAGGTTTAATTACCAAAACTGGGTTTGACCAAGGTAAACCCTTATTCCCTAACAAACAACATTATTCTCTTTGATGTGTGATTGTAGGTTTTAAGTTGAAGATCAATTGGAAAGAAAAATTGAAGAAAGTTGCAAAGTTGTCAAAGATGCAAGAAAAGTTGTCAAATCATGAAAATTGAGCTACATGATTTATTTTTTCCTTTCCAACAGTCTCTAACTAGAATATGGAAGTGCAAACTGAGAGGAACAAAACCTAGAAACTGATTTTCCGGAGCCCTAGCTAGGACCCATTAGCCATAGGGCGAATGAGTCCTTAGTGAGATTCGAAAAAAACACTTTTTGTGACAGGTACACAACATTTGACCCTTTTTAGATCTCCCTTTTCTTTACTGTTTCAGTTAGATTTGAATTCTATCATTCATTTTCATATTATAACACATATATTGAATAAATACAATGAAATAGATACATTGTTCATTAATTCATTTTGGTAAACCCTATTTTTCTATGTTTCACATTTTATCAAAATTGTATCAAAATTATTGAAATCAATTGAAATGAGAAATTGTTGATCAGTCTCAATTTTTGATTTTATAAACATTTTTATTGGCAAGGGACTTGTGGATAAACATTGCCTCTACGTAATAATTTGTAAGTAGATTTTAAATCTTTATACACATGCCCCTATCATTTCCTAGAAATAATCAAAAGAAAAAACTCATTATATAAATATATGAATAGACACTATAAAAAATATATAAATAATTATCTAACATATACAAATAACTTCACAACAATTAAAAACAAATTTAATTAAATAAACATTTACTTGTAAAACATTTTCCATAGAGTTAAATTTGTATCAAAATATCATTTAATAAAATTCATTTTGAACACATCAAATTGCTTATTTTATTTGAACAATTGAAAGTAACATTTTACATATACATTTTAAATTATATACTTATATATTTATACAATAGGCCTTCTTTTTCATACATTGATAACACCTTGCTTAAAAATGGTTGGATAAACTTCTAATTGCTCCATACTTCAAAATGCATGGTTAAACCCCTTTAATTCCATTTGGAAAGCATGACAAATTACTACTTGTTCCATACTTCAAAACACATGGTTCAACCCCCTTCAATTCCATTTGGAAAGCATGGAAAATTACTTCTAAAAAGTTATCCTAGTATGCCCATCCTTTGAGTCATGGTCTAAGCTTTACTTCCTCCTCTATTTGGTGGAACCGTCTTGTTCAATTGGATAATGCCCCTCTTGCTTTAAACAAACTCCTTAAAAGAAAACATTTCTACAACAAAGGTATCCAAACTTTCAGAGACCTTTGGGATCCAATTGCTTTCAATTGGAAAACATGGCACCAACTCAAGGCTCAATACAAACTACCCCCTTCAGACAAACCTTCTATTCTCCAAATTCAAAGACTTGTCACACTCGAGCTATACTATTTGTTGTCCATCTCTTGCCATGACAATTTTCTCACAGACTGGAAATGGCCTAACAATAGACACCTTTGTGCATTCCCTCTTAAAATTGTCTATAGATAAATCCTGCCTACCATGCCTTTGTTAGCCCATCTTAATTGCAAATGGCATTGTAGACTCAGTCATGCCAAATGGAACAAGTTAAGTGCCCTCATTTGGAAATCCAAAGTTGAAGCCCAAGCTCAGTTAACTAGCTGAAAGATTCTGCATGTTAAAGTTCCCATTGGCAAGCGTCTTTCTTTCCTCTCACCAAAACCATCCAACCCTTTTTGTGTTAAAAAGGAGACTATTAAACACGCTTTTTGGTTTTGTCCCCATGCCCAACATCTATGGAATTATCTTTTTTTTAAATCTCCTTGCGCTTTTTCCTCATTTGGTCTTGGAAAATAGCTCCGTTCAACCTTTCTACGCACTTCAACATCATTTCTCAGACCTTCAGGGATATTATCTTGAAAAAAATTGGAAATTCCATTGTCTTGCTGCCTTCTCCCACACTTTCTATTCCATTCAAATGGAAGCTTTGATCATTTGTGTGAATCTCTCACCCCATTTGCTTCTTCTACAATCCACTCTCCAATCCAAACTAGACTTGTCCATTGTGCTAGGAGAGATAAAAATGCAATTTGATGTGTTTGAAGCCAAAATCTCTGGTGGTGGTGGGGTTTGATGACAATGATTTTTCTAGTGGTGCTAATCTTTGATGGTGCTGACAGTGATGCTGAGTTAAAGACCCTATGGATGGTTTGAGATTTTCTCAAAGCTACTCAGGTGGAGATGGAAGTTTGGTGCTGCCTAGTTCATTGGAGTCCTTCACAACTTCTAGCTGTGTTTATGATCTTTATTTGCTGCTGTTGTTGTAGCCATTTATCCTTTTTAGTCTACTTCTTGCTATCATTTATGTGCAATAGTTGCTATATATTTTGATTCCTTGTACAATTCTATGGTTGTTTGGTGCCTACACACCATTGTTCTCTCTTGTAGAACTGTACCAATTCAAGAACTTTAGCAGAAGTTTCAAACAGGGACAAGGATATCATAGCAACCAAACATAAACAACCATCTTAAAATAATGTGTATCACAAAACCCAACTATAATATAGAGTAACTACAAAACAACAAGCATACATAAAATAAAGAATTTTAGACAGTATGTGATGTGAGACAAAATCATGACATATTTGAATCATGTTTACTTATTATGTTTGCTGATTCTTTGTAAGTTTCTTTTTATCCAATACAAAAAAAATAAGTAAAAATAAATGGCTCCTAATTTCCCCCAAAAAATTAACGAGCTCCCCCTCGATGGGACCCTAACCTAGGTCCCAATCAAGCACTCTTTTTATTAGCCATAACTTAAGCCGCGTAAGTTAATGACACCAAAGAGAAAAGAGAAATTAAAATAATTTTTATTATCATCACTTTGAGCACTCGTTTCCCGTTTATATTAAACCCTAACTTTATAAAACTAGATCTCGTTTTAGGGTTTTTCTTCTCTTGTGGAAGGCGGAGGAAGCAGCAGCGAGCGAGGAAGACAGGAGAGAAGAAAAAATGGTGAAATACAGGGTATGCATATAGTTACCAGTTTTATTTTCGGTTCTGTTTGATATTTCAAAGCTTCTCACAGTACGATCTGTATTTCTTTTACTTCCTCAGTATGAGTTCGCCAGGGTTTTATTTATTGAATCTATGGACAAATTTTTTATTTGGCCCAGTTTTTAAGGTATTCAGCAGTGGGTGACCCTGCCTCCATATTAGGTCTTTCCACACGCTAGCCTCTATTTCACAAAGATCAAGAATGGACGGCTTTGTATTTGGTATTTTTTCCTTCAGCTCAATGTTTCAATCCTCTTGGGAACTGGCATTCCTATTTTACCTCATCTGTATTGCTGCTAAAATCCAAAGGCAAGATGTAGTACCTAATGTTACAGGATACATCTGCTCTGATGGCCCATCACCATATGATAAGTATGCTCTTATTTAAACCCCAGCCAACTAAGTACCTTGATCTAGTGAATACCGGTGATTAGTTTGGTGTTCGCAGGTTAAAAATAGTAAATCCAATGGCTTGTCTGGTAGTACCACTTTTCTAACTGAAGGGCAACCTTTGTTTACTCCCATTATATGTGGATGGATGGGAAATTATTGTCAGGACAACACAAACCACCAGATACCGGCCCAAGGTGCTTTCTATAAGGTTTCGACAAAGTACTTTGAATACTTGACCACATAGAATTGGCAAATACTACTTTAGTAAAATAACACTTTACTATTGGCATTGTCTGTACAAAACCCAAGTTAGTAAAGGGATCAATATGCGGATAACATATGTAGTACAGAAGCAGATACCCTGGAATCCGTCAGTGAGAATTTTGATGCAATTCTCGAGGATTTGAATTCTCAGAATGGTATGTCTTCAAATTTATAATCAAATACTACACTCCTGGTTCCTGTTTCTGTAGACAATAGCTTAATCTCGTTCTCTTGCACCATTTCGATCTTCAAGCACACATTCAAATCGTCTGTCATGCACTAACTCCACTCTCGACTCATCATTTCTCATATTGTGAGTTTTCTGGCACCTGCTTTTCAACCATTTTTGAATATGTATTTGGTTCTACGAAGGAACAAAAATGGGTTCCTAAAGTTGTTAGTGACATTGATAAAGGTTTATTCGCTGTTCCACGGGGATGTATACCACCATTGGTGCTCAAGACCCTGGGATGGTTGTGGGATGTCAACCTTGTTTGGGGACAACTATGGGACTCTCGGACATCCTCGAGATGTCCAAGGGACTCCTAAGAGTCTCTCAATTGTCCTCGGGACTTCCAGGAAACCCCCATGGCAAGAAAATGAGAAGTCAAATTTAAAAAAAATTAAAAAGAAATTAAAAAATGTTTTTGATTTGTGTGCTACAAACCCTGATCCTAATTTTGTATGGACCCCACCCAAGCCCAAGCACTCACAAAAAACTTATAAATATCCATCTAACTTATATGGTCCATTTCAAGTCAATCGGTTCCTAAAGTTGTTAGTGACTTTAATAGAGATCAGTTCTCTTCACAAACAAATAAAGTTTCATTTAGTGTTTCGCGGGATGTATCCCACCATTGCTGCTCAAGATCCAGGGATGTTTGTGGGACGTCAACCTTGTTTGGGGACAGCTAGGGGACTCCCAAGAGTCTCAATTGTCATCAGGACTTTCAAGAATCCCTCCCACATGGCAAGAAAATGAAAAGTCAATTTTTTGTAAAAAATTAAAAAATGTTTTCAATTTGTGTGCTACAAACCTTGATCCTAATGGAGTCTCTCAATTGTTATCAGGACTTCCAAGATTCCCTCCCCATGGCAAGAAAATGAAAAGTCAATTTTTTGTAAAAAAATAAAAAATGTTTTCTATTTGTGTGCTACAAACCTTGATCCTAATGGTGTATGGGGCCCCACCCAAGTCCTAAGTACTTACAAAAAGCTTATAAATAGGCATCTAACTTCTATGGTTCATTTCAAATCACTCCTAAGTTTTAGATAGTGAGGATTGTGGTATTGCAAAAAAAGTGATAAAATTGTGAAATGGCATTTTCCATGAAGGTTTGTGTGGTTTTGAAGGCCTTAATTTGCGCTTGATGGCAATGGGTGTAAGGCGTTGCTCCTTGACCCCATTGGGGGCTTTATGCCCAAACCCTTGCAAGGGGCACATGCCCTTGATCCTGCTGGGAGCTTTGCACTCAAATCTCCATCCACTATTGTTAATGTTCTATGCAAGCATTGCAATGTTTTAATAACTTTATTTAGTAGTTTACTTAGTATTTTAAGGTTTCATTTATAATTCTTAAGACTTATTACTTATACATCTTTTTATAACTAGTTTTTCGAGTTCTACATGTATTTGGATCCCCCTTCCCCCTGCTCCAACATCTCCTAACTTAGCCCCCTCATACCCCCCATCAGGAAACTTCGTGGAACATAGGTTTCATACTTTTTATTGTTCAACAGACTCAATTGGAAATTCATTTACTCACTGATATGTATTACAAGTGCTCTATTCTTTCTCAGGCGCCAATATCACTGTTGAATGACATTATTTTCTTTTGAAATTATTTCTAATCTTCCTGTATACTTAGAAATATTGTGTGTTTTGAGACTGAATATGCATATCAACTGAGTGACAAGTCATAGCATCTATCAGTTGAACATGACAGTTATATTCCTTACTAAATCCAAAAGCAATATGTATCTTGATATAAAATTCTATGTGGCCTTTGAATACAATATGATTGTCAAATATTTCATGTCTTTCCATAGTGGAACTTTCTATGCTATCCTCTAATTAACAAATATTTGGCTTTTAACATTTGGTCTAGTTTTTTTGTGTATGCAATTTCTGGTGATGATTATTACCCAATTATACTAGATAATTTATGAATTTATTGTATCTCACCTTTTCTTCTCTTATAGAAGGCCTAATTAGGAAAGGCATGTTCCTATTTCTAGACATGTATTTAGGAACTGCTTATGTTCCATTAATCCCTTATAAATATCTTCTTGGGGATCATAAGAATATGTAAGGGTACACCTAGAATCATACACATATTTGATAGGGAAATGGAATGATACCTGTGTATAGGGGCGAGGAATAAGGGATGGGTATAGTATTAAATGAGATTCCTTTGTTTGTGAAAGATATATTTGGATGAATGCAATTTGATGCGCATTTTTTCACTGAATTTATTCTTTAGAAATGTAAACCGATATTGTAAGCAAATTCTCTCGTTGATTATATTGAGTGAAAGGGTAACTGTGATTTTTCCATGTTTGTCAAATGGAAGGGTTTAGAACTTTGATCTATGCCTTTGTTATTTTGAGAAGGTTAAAGACCCTGATTTGTGCCATATGCCATATGGTATGAAAACATTTTTTCTAATTGGAAATTCTATTTTATAGAGTTCACCCCTTGTAATCACAATCCCTGCATAAATGGTTTATTTATTCATTATATTCATGTTCTGTACAATATTGGATTTGTATCTCAATTTTTTTCTTTTTTTATCTCAGTTTTGTTCAACTTTTTCTATCTCAGTTTTGTGGAGGAAGTTGTTTGGCTTTGATCTTACTCGCCTTAAATGGCAGCCATGAGTTCACCTTTAGAGAACAGTTTCATGCTTTTTTTGTCATGCACACTACACATGTTAAAGACCATTATAAAATTAAAATTACAATTGCACTCTGTGTTTTGTGTGACTTTGTCTGTTTAGACTCCTTTGTTAATGTAAGTCACCCACCTGGCACCCATTCTATTGGCAATATCTGCTTTTCCAGTTGTTTTGTTAATGTAAGTCACCCGCTTGGGACCCATTCTATGGGCAATATCTTCTTTTCCAGTTTTTTTGTTAAATACCATTATAAAATTAAAATTATAATTGCACCCTGTTTCCAAGTCGAGTTCACATTGAATCCTTGTTTTGTGTGACTTTGTCTGTTTAGACTCCTTTGTTAATGTAAGTCACCCGCCTGGCACCCATTCTATGGGCAATATCTTGTTTTCCAGTTTTTTTGATGTGCTTAATGTTATTTATATTGTTGGCTTTTGCAAGCATTGTTTCATTTTCACCAAATTCTGGGATATGGCTGGGAAAAATTTGGCAGTGCTTCTTCTATTGAAAGTAATAATGGCTTTCTTTGCGTTAGTATTTGCACGCTTGTCCATAAGCTACTATCCTTCAAAGTCAATAAGCCTTTAGATTTTAGTTTAATTAGCCCATCGATAACAGATTTTTTTTAGAATTTATAATCTTTGAATTTATTAATTTCTTAATGGAAATTTTCACCTTGATTGAAGCAACTAGAATGGCCTTCAATTGCAGTGTTATTGCTCGGTTCTTTTTTGTGCATTTTTCCCCTTTCATTTCTTTGTTGTTTTTAGTTCCAAAACAAATGTCAGCAACTCATATTGAATGTTGGGCAATTAATATTTCTGACTCTCCTTAGGCACTTAAAGTTGTCTTTTAAGTTATTAATTATAGTGCATTTGTTTTTATCTTTACTTCGCTATAGTATGTTAATGCTTTACACATCAACTAGTTGTAGTAAATTGCAGTTCAGCGAGAACAACTAATTTAGTAACAGAATGTTGTAATGTTGAAGTTTGCTCAATCTGTATTTTAGGTCTTGAAACAGTTTGCCTTGTTTGTGTTTCTGTGGGCAGTTCCATCAGTACCAGGTTGTTGGGCGAGCTCTGCCAACCCCAACTGAAGCAAATCCTAAGATCTACCGGATGAAACTATGGGCCACAAATGATGTGCGTGCTAAGTCCAAGTTCTGGTAAGTAATGGTCCATGGTTACTCTCAGGCAGCAGATTTGTTCCTGAGCATTACATTTGCACATTTCTAACACTGCCAAATTGCAGAAAAAATGCACGATTGAATGAGGCCAGTGTTTAGTTGGAGCATATATTTTCTTTTCAATTTTACCCTTTATGGCCATTGAACTTCAAAGTGGTAGGCAGAATGCATGAATGAAGAGATTAATATTTTAGTTGGGACGTTTTGTTCTCAATTTAACCCTTTTCTTTAAACCTTGTTTTTTTTTTCTTCTTGTCATCTTCAAAATCTGTTTTCTTGTTTTACGCTAATGTTCTTGAATATTGTATTGTGCATGTTAGATAATAATTTGTTCTTTGGTTTGCTATAGGTATTTTCTGAGAAAGCTGAAGAAGGTGAAGAAGAGTAATGGACAGATGCTTGCTATAAATGAGGTACACTTTATTTAAATCAAATGTTGTCAATGCTTTGTCCACATAAATTGACATTTGGCTAAAGCTTTGTATGATCAATTTCTTTTTTGTTCCGTTGTAGATTTATGAGAAGAATCCAACAACAATCAAGAACTATGGTATTTGGCTGCGTTACCAGAGTAGGACTGGTTATCATAACATGTACAAAGAATATCGGGACACCACTTTAAATGGTGCTGTTGAACAGATGTATGATGAGATGGCTTCTCGCCACAGAGTGCGACAACCTTGCATCCAGATTATCAAGACAGCTACTATTCCTGCCAAGCTTTGCAAACGTGAGAATACCAAGCAATTCCATGATCCAGACATCAAATTTCCTTTGGTGTACCGTAAAGTCAGGCCACCAACAAGGAAGTTGAAAACTACCTTTAAGGCATCCAGACCTAACTTATTTATGTAAGAGGGTCATTTGGATGAATGATTGATTTCTAGCTATTTAGCAGAGGAGGTTTTGTCATGTTATTTCGAGATGAAGATTAAACTGCCATCGTATCTCAGGGTTACCTTTACTTTAGGCTGTTTCTGTGAACACGTTTGGGAAATCTTTTATTTCATTGCTGAGGTTCTTAAACGGTTAAAGCAGATACTGTGTGTCATGCTTTTTTTTGTTGCTTTATTAAATTTTATAACTTGGGGTTAAATTTTTGAAGTGTTAGTACTGTTCTGAATCTTATAAGGGGTCTTTTCTTGAGTTATCAAAGTTTGATATGAATTTTGATGATATTTTAAAGATTAGTGTGATATTTCGTGTTAGGCAATATCTGTCAATGTCTGTAACAAGGTGTGTGATCTGATCTAATTGGTTGCTGCTTATTGTTGAATATTCCACCATATTGATGGGTTAGAAAACACGTGGGAGGTGTTCATGGGTAGCATTATGATTTCCAAAGTCATGGTAAAGGCCTTTAAACTACATTTCATATCTCAAGATTTACTGGTTGCTTTTTGAAAAATCATGTTTCTTGCAGAGATTGAGCTGTCTTATCTCTTGTAATCTATAAAATGCAATTTCATATATTTTATGATTAGAACTCGAATTGTATCATCTCTTGTATAAAATGCAACTTATATAACACATATATAACAAATAGTATGCTCCCTTTGTTAACACTGACCAAGAAGATTCTGTTCTGTTTATATAATTAGTCCATTTATGAACTAAATAGTTTTGCTTTGAGACTGTTTTGTTCGTAAATTATATTTTTGCATCATTAGCCTTACATGGATTAAGAGGAAATTTAATCATATCTCAATTCCCCAGCTATATGTCCACCGTGTTTCTCATCTATACGCACATCGCAAATGTTAGCGTCAGCAACATTTTCCACAAATGAGATCTCAATAAACAACTATCATCAATAATCTCATCAAGGGTATCTTGGAGACAAGCTAAAGGGTAAAATCGTTATTTTGACATACCCAAATTCAAGTTAAATGTGTGTGGCTGTACATTATTGTTGAAGTAATGTGTGTGGCTGTACTTATTGTTGAAGTGAGCAACCAAGATTTTCAATTTGCAACAACAAATAACTTCCACAAACAATAGAGAGAAGCAACAATGAAAGATGCTATTACATTAAACAAGAATTACAATATGATACAATATGATCAAGATGTGATCAAAACAAGATATGAAGATGCAAAATATGCTAGAGATGCCTTGCTTTGCTTATAAAGGCAAGGTGAGAGATAGGATTAGACAAGATCATGACAAGTGTTTTAATCTTATAACATGAGACAACAAACTCAACTATTTAGGATAATGTAAAAATCTAATAAGACAACTAAGATTTTTAAAAGAAAGTTTATATTTAATTAAATTTAACAGGTGAATTAATTCCTCTAAATCCCTAGTAAAGAGTTAAATAGTAACAAGATGTTCTTCACACCAACACCCACTTTTAAATACAATTTATAAAGGAAAAAAACTAATGCAAGATGGGTTCTAGCAACAAGGCTTGACGAGATGCTTATGTACATAGCGAACTCTCACAAGCGGAGAAAAGGAGAAAAACCCTATGGGAGAAAACTCCTTTCCAAAAGAGAAAAAAAGGAAAAAAATTAAAGGAAGGACATATCAAGACTCTCAAGACAACATCTTTAAGCTGAAACCAAAGGTTTAGTGAAGATGTCAACAACTTACTACTATGTAGGTGAATACTCCAACTTGAGAACACCATTTTGGATGAGTTCTCTGATGAAGTGCATGTGGATCTCAATATGCTCAGTACGTTGAACTCTGCTTGTCACACCAAAGAGTAGTGGGTTGAGTGCAAGGAAATCGAAACTTAGTTATCAACTCACGAAGCCACAAAACCTCTCGAGTAGCAATAATTGCACCTCGATACTCAAACCTTAGTCGATGATAATGTAATAGCAGTTTGTTTCTTGCATGACCATGCAATTGGACTAGAATGAAGGCATAAGTCAAAGTAGAAGTAGACTTTCGATCATTGACATCACCAGTTCAATCTGAGTCAGTGAAGCCCACAATCTTGGACACTCTTGATGTATAATGAATGCCAAAATGAGTAGTGACCTAAATGTATCTCAAGATACATTTGACGGCCTTCCAATGACTCATGAGGCTCTTGAGCAATAGACAAGTCCAACCGTAAAAAAAATATCAAGGTGATTATGTCAATTACAAAAGATTGTTAACCAATTGTCGATACAAGGCAAGATCAATTGTAGGAGTAGTGCAACTAGTAAAGACAATACAACACCTGACTAAAAAGGAGTAGGGGTAGGCTTGCAATTGGTCATGCCAAATCTCTGAAGCAAATCAAGAGCATACTTCTACTGGAAAATCAAGATCCCCTCATAAGTTTGAACCTAAAGACCAAGGAAGTAATGCAAAAGACCAAGATTGGTCATATCAAATCGTTCCATCAATGCTCGCTGAGTACTCTAAATCATGGAAGTGGAACTCCCTGTGAGAATCAAATCATCCACATAGAGCACAAGAATGAAAAGATCCTCTCCATGTCTTTGAGTATACACTGAAGGATCAAAATGTCAACGAGTGTAGTTGAAAGCAAGCAAGAAACTATCCATCTCATACCAAGCCCAAGGGGCTTGTTTGAGACCATATAATGAATGTCAAAGTATGCAAACAAACGAAGAGTCTACACAAAACTTGGTGGCTTCTCCATATACATCTCTTCATGAAGATTCCCATGTAAGAAAGCACTTTTCAAATCCATTTGATATACTGACCATCCCCGTAATGCAGCTATAGCAAGGACAAGGCGAATAGAATCCATCTTGGCAACAAGAGCGAAGGTCTAAGAATAGTCAATTCCTTCAACCTAAGAAAACCCCTTTGCAACAAGATGAGCCTTGTACTCGTCAATGGAACCATCTGTTGCATATTTGGTATGATACCACTTGCACCAAACCAACTTCCTTTAGGAAGAGGTACAAGTTTCCAAGTATGATTCTTCATCAAAGAAGAATACTCATCAGCCATAGCACTATCCCACTTAGGAATCCCTGAGGCATCTGAAAACTTCTGAGGATCATCCAAAATGGCATGACTCAAAAGATTGATACCTGAAGTCTAAGAATGAGTGCGATGAGTGTCTATGGGATCACCAACAAGAGGACCAACCTCCTCAAGAGTAACACGAGCCCATCATGGCCTAGTGGGTGGAATACGAGGAGGTGGATCAAGACCATCATCAAAATCTTCCTCAAGAAGCAAAACATCCTCAATTGAAGAAGATTGAGTAGGTTGTGATGAAAAAGTCAAATGAGGATCCATCTATGTGAAACTGAAGAAATTGAACATCACGATGAAAATGAACCTCTCGTGTGTTAGGATCAAACAATCTGTATGCCTTCACATCCTCACAATAGCCAACAAAAATGAATCGCTGACTCTTCTCCATTGATTAACACCGACCATCCAGAATGAATGCTCAACCCTCACTATTGAAAACTTTGAAGGATACATTAGGCTTGTGGTGAGACTAAGCCTCCTCAAGAGTCATATTCCACATTGCCTTGTGAGGCATACGGTTCTGAATATAATTGACACAATTGACAATTTCGACCCAAAATGTTGGAGCCATAGACCTAGATTGAATCATACAACTGGCCATTTGCCGTAGAGTCCCGTTCTTTCTCTCCACCACACCATTCTTTTGAGTGTAAGGAATTGTGTGCTGATGAAGAATACCATGCTCATTACGAAAATCCTAAAATGCTTGATTGACATACTCCCCCCATTATGTGTGTATCTATCAAAGAGAAAAGCCTGACTACTCCACAAATGTTTTTAAGGTCTTGAAGATGGTGAGAAC
Organism: Sequoia sempervirens; assembly: GCA_007258455.2. NCBI lineage: Eukaryota > Viridiplantae > Streptophyta > Pinopsida > Cupressales > Cupressaceae > Sequoia > Sequoia sempervirens. The sequence continues at coordinate 52,102 of VDFB02281167.1, read as the reverse complement.
CTCACTCTTGAGCTTTGAAAAATAGACCCGTGTGTCTTGGGAAAAATCATCTATGAAAGTAAGCACATACTAGCCCCTGAAAAAGGAGTTGGGAATGATGTGAGATCACTTTGACCAACTCAAGGGGTGTAGTTGCACGAGTAGCTTGACCCTTAGGAAAAGGATCTTGATGTTGTTTGCCAATAACACAACCTTGACAAACTTCATCAGTGCAAGAGATCTTAGGGAGACCAACCACTAAGTTATGTGTGTCCATCTGTTGAACATATCTATAGTTCAAGTGCCCAAATCTTTCATGCCAAAGCTTGCTCATTGAGTTAGCATGAGCAATAAAACATGAACCCGATGAAGACTCAGAGCCATCAAACCAATACAAATGGTTCTCATGATCAACTATCCCTATAGCAACAACCTTTTTAGGAGCCTGCAACTGTCGAATAGTCACATTTTGTGGAGTAAACTCAATAGTCTTTCCATTTCCAGATTGACAAATTTGATATATGGAAAGTAGATTCGTTGAAATATTAGGAACAAGAACATCCTCAATGCAACCATCTAGCATCTGAACGAAGCTTGTCCCCAAAACTGGAATTTGTGAAGAGCTCCCAACTGCAATTTGAGAAGTAGAAGTATGAGCAATGGAATTAAGAAGATCACGTGAATTGCTCATGTGATGTGAAACACTCGAATCAAGAATCCAACTATCAAAAGATGTATGAATGACACGTGCTGAAAGAGCTTGCCCTTTGCCAATGGAAGAAGACTTAGGCATTGAAATATTATGTTTCCTCATAGCTTCCTCCAAGACCTCTAGTCTCTCGAAACAATGAGACTCGTCATGCCTAGTTTTTCCACAAAATGAACAAGGATCTCCTTTCTTTTTCTTGTACTTGGAAGAATAATCTCCAAAGGAAGAATAAGAAGGAGATGGAGTGGACTTTTGATTGTTCTTCTGCTTCAGTTTGGAGGGAGACTCACTACCTGAAGATGATTTTGTCTTGGGCTTCTTCTTATTCTTTCCTTTACCCTTAGAAGATTGACCCATTAGAGCATGATTCTTAGAACAAGGTAGTGCATCCAATTGAACCAACTTGGCCTGTTCCTTTGTAAGACGCTCACAAACAGCTCAAAAGAAGGCATTTTATAATATTTCCCCATGGCATCCATAGTAGAATAGAAAGTAGAAGAGAACACTTGATAAGGGTCTCGTAACTTAGACATAATCAAGAAGATACATTCATCATTAGATTTATCATGCCCATGCCATTTTAATTGTGACAAAATCAGTTTGAACTCTGTAAGAAAATTTTGAAGAGAAGGAAATGCATCTGGGGAGAGTGATTGTAGACCTGCTTGAAGCTGCAAGATTTTGAACTGATTGACTTTACCATACAATTCTTCAAGTTTTTCCCAAACATTCTTAGGTGTTTTACACTCCGTAATATGAAACAAGTTATCAGATATATGTAGGCCAATGAGCTCTTTTGCTTCATCCATTTTACATCTATAGGTAAATTTTTCATATTCCCTTGTGAAATCAGGTTGTTGTGCATCTAACATTGACCATAAACCCTTAGATTGTAATAATTGAGTCATTTTTAGCTTCCATGTATGATAATTGTGTGGAGTGGTTCAATTTACCTTAGATTTGCCATGTTGGACTAAAGAACACCAAGAGAAAAAAAACAATGTGGCACTTAAATTATGATTTCACCCCCCAGAATGTATTAAAACTTAATTTGCAACACCCCAACAAATTACAATGAAGAAATTTTGCAATTTGTACAAGTGACAAGCTCAAATCAACCATTTATAATACACGGTGATTTTTACAATTTAAAAAAAAATGCTTATCAAAATTGAAAATAGAGGCTACAAACAGATTCCTTGTTATTTTATGAGCAATTTTAAAAAAAAGTTTGCCAAATCTCAACTTTGTATGCAAAAGTTATGCCAGTTACAAGTAATAAATGCAAATGTACCTTTAGGCTGAAAAAATAGGCAAAAAATGGAAAAATATGCAAAAATCACCTACACCATTGTGAAGTTCATCAAACCACCTTTCCGATGATATCTCATTTGCAAAAATCTGACACCCTAGCGAAAAGTTGTACAAAATTGAAAAAAGGGCCTATTTTAGGCACTTTGAAGGCTAATTGGGGGAAAAAAATGAGCCTTGGTGGCTCTCCAAGTGGCGGTGGCCACTGGGCGGCAAAATGGGTGGCGGTGTGCAAATTTTTGTTGCAGTTTAGAAAATCCCGATTGCGGTTAAGATAATTGCTAATGGTTAAAGGCAGTAGTTGACAGTTTGAGCGGTGGTTTAAAGCCGTTGCTGTTGGCGGCTAAGGAGCCAACCGCTGGTGGTTGGAAAATGTTTGTAGGCGACCGACCAAACAAAAACGCTGGTGGGAGTTTTAAAAGGCCAACGATAAGAAGTTGATTGACGACAGACAAATAGTGAATGCCGGGACAAATAGTGTGCCATGTTGGTGATGTGACAAGGGGGCTGACAATGTTTGAAGTTGGCGTACTACTACAGGTATGACCTACAAATACAATAAATCCCCCAAAATATTTTCATAGACAATATTTAAAAAACCCCAACAAATATAATATATTTAGCCCAAAATATTTTGTTAAAAACCTTTAGCTCGCAGAAAAGTATTAAATATATATATTTTGAAATTTTTTCACATACGAACCAAATAGGGTGATTGCGGGGTGGCCATACGGTTGCTTTGCTAAATTTTTTTAGCCCCAAAAACAACTTTAGCCAAATATAGGCAGATTATATATCAAAATTCATGGAATTGACCACTCAGACGTAATGTAAAGGTTATTTTTGCCAAAATGCTCCTGTAAAAAGATGTTTCCCAGATCCAAGCTTCAAACCCTTGTTTTTCAAAGTTGAAAATGGTGACCAAATTGAGTGAAATGAAAGCCAAATTTGAATTTCTTGAGCATTTTGGACGCAATGGGATAACCAAAATATTGCCACTATAGCCAAAAGTGCTGCAATCACTAGATCTCACCAAAAAACATACATACAATATAGGAATAATAAATCTTTGCAAACCCTTTTTGATTCTCAAGATTATATTGAAACGTAAGAGAAGAGCATACGAGAATTTACAAGATCATAAAAGAAACTCAAATCACAATAGAAAAATTTATGGTAGAAACTCTCTAATAAAAAAGGGGCTTGCTAGATTCAAAGCTTTGATACCATGTTGAAGTGAGCAACCAAGATCTTCAATCTGCAACACCAAATAACCTCCACAAGCAATAGAGAGTAGCAACAATGAAAGATGCTATTACACCAAACAAGAATTACAATATGATACAATGTGATCAAGATGTGATCAAGATGTGATCAAGATGTGATCAAGATGATATCAAGATGCAAAATATGTTAGAGATGCCTTGCTTATAAAGGCAATGTGAGAGATAAGATTAGACAAGATTATGACAAGTGTCTTATTCCTATCACACGGGACAACTAACTCACAACTACCTAGGATAATATAAAATCTAGATAAGACAACTAAGACTTATGGAAGAAATCTTATATCCTAAGTAAACTTAACATGTGAACTAAATCCCCTAAGTCCCTAGTAAAGAATTAACTAGGTACATAACTTTATTCACAACAACACTTACACTAGTGGAGGGATTTCTTTAATCTCATATTCTTATGACATCTTCACCAAATCAATTGAAACATCATAGGTATCAACACCTTTGCTTTACATGAAGCCCCTGTTGCAAGAGGAAGATAGGGATTGCATAATCATTCAAGTATTTATCATATGGGGAAAGGTGTGTTTTGGTTGGTTATTGTTAACAATAATTAGATCAAATTAGGTTCGAGGCGAAGAAATGATGGTATTAAAGTTTTTATGGTTAATAATTACAAATCAATTGATACTATATTCCTTGCTCATGGGCTGGTCCACTACACAATCATGAAAGGGTGGCTATTCTTGGTTTTTTTCTTATAAACATTGATGTCAAAGGATCAAAATAATATGAGACAATTTCCATTACACTTTTTCAACAAGGCGAGCGACCTTTGGGTCAAACAACTGTAAATTGTTCAATAATTAATTTGATGAAACTTGTAATATATATGTAATTAGGAGCAAGGTTGAGATCATAAAATACTTCACTCTCCATGGTAAAGGGGAATAGTCAATGGGTTCTCCCTCAAAGATGATTTTCAAAAGTAGTTTTAAATACAATGTCTTTCTGGCAATCCTATTGCAATTGAATATTGAAAATGATTCGAATGATTTAAATAGCTTATCATTGTTATCAAGATTTTAATGAAGCATCTAGAAATACTATCTTCAAGGAATGAAAAAAAAAAATGCTTAGGGCTAACATTTAAGAACGAGAATTCATTTCATAATTTCAACATTTTTAAGTTATTCATTGAACATAATTTTTTTAAAAGATATGGTAAAAGAAATAAGTATAGTCGATGTAAACATTTAATAACAATTGCTTTGTAAGGAATTCATTTAATAATTTCTCTTTATTTTTAGGTTATTCATTATACACAATTGTTCTAAGATACAATGCAAAAAGAAAAAAATATCCTCAATTGAAATGTTTGAGCTATTTTTTTGTAAAAAAAATCATATCTTAATTTATTTTATTTTTTAAATTATTCATCAAATACACAATTGCTCTAAAATATATGATGCAAAAATAAATAAATATGCTGAATGGAAATATTTAAGAACAATTACTGTATAAGGAATTCATTTCATAATTTTTTATTTTTAGGTTATTCATCAAATACATAATTGTAATTCAGTTTTAAATTGTTGAAAATAAAACAAATTCGAAGTATGTACCTTTTATTTTTTCACTTAATAAACACATAAATATATTTCAAATTTCAATAACTTGTCTCAACGATATAATATGGTGTAATACAAGTGCAGATTCAAATTAAAATATGACACTTTAACTTGGAAATTACATGTGTGACTACGATATTCATCTAAAATAAATCAACTTTAAGTTGGGATGGAGGGAAGGAGGGATTTCTATGTTATAACTCCTACATCTCGACATAAAGAATTAACCATTTCTTTTTGTTATTTGGAAGGTTAGTTGAGATGAAAGTTGAAATCATACACCACCTTATATTTATATGTAATTGTTTTAAAAGAAAATTAGATGTATTTAATGGTGTAAAATTTTATTTTTGCCTTCATTTATCGGTTTTATTTTGTCTTGTGTAGTTTAATCTTGCTTAGGTGGCAACTTGCTTAGTTAGCAAGAGATAGAGAAGTAGTGATCTATGAAAGGTTGTTAAGAAATTTGAACAAGCCTTTTCCCTTCAAAATTGGGAATTTGGTTTGCTTATTTCTCCTATATATTCCCTCAATTCTTGATGGAATATTATCGTTTTTGCTTGCAATTCGTGTGATATTGTAATTTCTATTTCATCTAGATTTCTTGGATCCATTTAAATGGTATCAAAGGCTATCTAGTACGAATGGTAATTCGTTTACATTCAGTGCAAAATTTTCACTAGTGCAATGCTATGTGAGGTCATAGATTTGTGTGAGATTGTGTATCTTTGACAATCGATACTCCAATGAGGTTGGAAAGGTGCAAATATTGGCATTATTTGTGCGAATTTTAAAATTTATTTAACTTTTGATTGGCAAATTTGGGTGCCATTTTTTTAAAGATAATTAATTTTGTTAGCCCAATCCATTGGAATGTTGGTATATTGTTATCATTGATGTCAAAAGGGGATCAAGTGTAAGATGGAACTAATCCTGTATGAAGGGAGTGTTGGCATTGACGTTAAAAGGTTGTCATTAATGTCTAAGAAAGATATGTCATATTGTGGATTTGGTTCTGGAAGTTGGAGTATGCTGTAAATGTTGCTCAGAATGTTGCATTGCTGTCATGCAACTTTGTCATGATGTTGCAGTGAATTCTTCTAGTGTTCAAAAGTTAAATTTAAGTCTAGATTTGATGTGAGTTTTCTGAGAGTATCTTAGAAATGTGTTCTGCAAGTCCAAAGGGCGAAGAATGAGCTCAAAAAAGAATTATTTGTGTCCTCAGACAAAATTAGGGTTTTGTAACTTTAAACCCTAGTATTTGCAGTCATGATGCCTTAACAGTCCTTCAATTTTACTGTTGACTGCTTATTGAAGGTTGCAGGTCACTTAAGTCACAAAATTATGCCTTTAAGTTCATTCGATGACTGACCCCATTACATAGTCATCCGGTTGATGTCGTTGGTATGTTCCTTTAGAGATCCAACGACTATCGCTAAAATATCATGCATCACAAATTTAAGCACTTAGAAGTTGGCTTGAAGTTCAACGATGAGCAATGGAGGTAAATCAATGATCGTGATTGTTGGCGTAAAAACTAACACCTCTGGAGTAAGAGTTGGTACGGACAGCTATGCACACTGTGTAATGAGTGCTCTTCAAATTAGGAGGGGAAGCTCCCTTGTAGTGCTGGAATGTGTGGAAAAGAAAAGTAATCTAAGTCCTATCTTTTTGTTCTCAGCTGGAAGAGGCACAAGGTTAAGAAAACCAAGAACATTGCAGCTAAGGATTTTCTAGTTTCGCAGATCATTAACTACAACTAAGCTAACTACTTTAAATCTATCCAGTTTCCTCAAGAAAACAAAGCATGAGGAAGTGGAGCAGGGTTTGACTATCAGATGATAAACGAGTATAGATTCTCAACTTGAAGGCAAGGTGGCGCATCTATCAGCTCAATCTAGACAAGTTTATTGGTAACAACATCACACGATAAACTGAATACAGATTCTCTACTTGAAGGCAAGGTGGCGCATCTATCATCTCAATCCGAATTAGTTTATTGTTCATGACAACACATGATAACCAAGTGCAGATTCTCTACTTGAAGGCAAGGTGGCGCAACTATCATCTCAATCTGAACAAGTTTATTAGGCACGAAACAGATTTATCTAAACTATGGGAAGAATTTACCATGACAATCGCATGAAACCCAATGTGGCATAACAATTGATCATAATAGTAAAGACTCACAAAATAGATTTATCATTACAGTCGCATGAAACCCTATGTGGCATAACAATTGATCATAATGGTAAAGATGCACAAAATAGAAAAAATCCACCATTATAATTGCATGAAACCCTATGTGGCATAACAATTAATCGTAATAGTGAAGACACATGAACAAATACAAAAAGAGCAATATTGAGGGCAAGGTAGGCGCAACATATATTTCTCTCTCAAGCAAAAGTTAATTACAAATGAGCAAAAGCTCTTATTTATATACATCAAGGTGTAGGTAACCCTAAAATCACCTTGTGTTAACTACAGTCTTGCAAATGCATGCAAGATTAACTATTAAACCCTAATGAAGTAAACTATACAGTTAACTGGAAAACTACCATTAGTTAACCGAAACATTTAACCTAAATGGACAATGTGCAAGCATGCACGTCCTTATTTAAAGCAAAGTTAACTGGACACTACCCTCAGTTAACTGGAAACCCTAACCCTAACTCCTGTGATGATAATTCCAAGGATGAGATAAGCATGTGTTAAGTCAGCAAGTAAACTCAAGATTGAAAGTCGAGTTAACTGCTGCTCATGACTCAACCCTCGAAACTAACTCCACGTTCCGACTAGCAGATCACTCCATGTCAACTCGGTCTAACACTTCGACCAAGAATTCATCAATTACTCTGTCTTCCGGCACTCTGACACTGTCCAAAAATAATAATCTGCTTCTTCAATTCTCTGTCACTTTCCTTGACTGTATGCATACATTCTTTAACATTTTCATTCGCCTTCTTGAAACTAGCTGAAATCACTGAAATGTGATCCAAAATCTCCATCAAGATATCACGAACATGTTTCTGGAACTTAGTTTGCACAGCCTCAAGATCAGCGTAGGTACCATCTTCACGAAGATAATGGCACAGGATCTGAGTGACTTTGGCGGCTCCGTAAATGAAGTGGTGGCCTTTATTTCTTCTGCAGCTTGACGCTTCTAATGCAATCATGAATTAAGACCAATTTGGTCTTGAATTTAGTCTAGTTGAACCACCTTCTGAAAAACTTGCCCGTTGACTGTGAACACGGTTATGTTCTGACAACTTTCTCTGGAAAGCTAAAATGGCTCCTGGTGAGGCTAAAAATAGCCTATCGGAGGAAAGTTTTCACCAAAAATTCTGAGACATGAGTTTTGTCCGGAAAATGATTCTAAGACAACCCACAATGTCAGAATTGTGAAAACACGTCGTTTAGCTTGACATGCAAAGATTCTTTAGTCGAGAACTGCAGGGGTTTTTAGAGCTTCTCGAGGCAATTTTTCTTGAGAAAATCTGGAACATGGGTTTTATGCACAACGAAATTATGAACAAACCCAGATAGCTGAATTCTTGAAAAAATGTGTTTCAATCCCACATGCAAAGATATTCTCAGAAAAAAGCACAGAGCTTCAGAATGAAGGCTACGGGGCGATTTCCTCGAAAAAATCTAAGACGTGGGTTTTGTTGCAAATGCTAAATATGAGAACCCAGATGATCAGATTATGAATACGTGTTGAATTTATTTGACATGCAAAGAAAGTACCTAAGGTGAGAAATAGAAGAAATAAGACAGAAGATAGAAAGTTTTGCTTGTCTGCTTCTGGAAAATCTGCCAACTTCTTCTTTGGAACTTGATGAAACCTGCATGCAAAGTGAAAATAAGGTCTAGAATCGCCTTCCTTTGAACAATTTGAACTCATTGCTATGAAGAACGTTGAATTCAGACACCTGTAGCACCTTTAGCTTGCTGGTTGCTCAAGAAGAATATGAACTTCGAAGCTAAAGATGATGAAATAATGGACGCCATTGCTGAAATATATAGATTTTCATCTAGGAAATTCGCATAAGGCAAGGAATCCATGAAAAGTGTGCTAGGCTTCTGATTGGACTTCATTCCAGTTAACTGAAACTCGAATATGCTAAATAAATTGCCATGCATTAGGGTTTCCCTTTTGAGTCTTCAGTTGACAGCTTCATGCGACTTTGACTTCAATTAGCAATCTATATCAAGTTCGCCATCTTCAAACTTACTTTAGATTCACAAATTTGAACTAAGGTGTCCCTTTTGATAACTAAAATTAGCAATAAGGAATTCGCCATATTTCATGCAATGAATATTCTAAAAATAGCGACCCTTTCATGACTTCAGTTGGCCTTCAAGAAGTGAATGCACCAACTTCACATGCTAAAAATAACAACCCTTTTGGAACTTAAGTTGCCATTCCTTGTAGAATGTGTAGCTTCACAAAACTATGCTTCATAAAAAAAAACTCTAAATATGGCGACCCTTTTGATAAGTGAAGTTAACATTCAAATGCGCCATACTTCACTAATTTATGCTTCATCATTCATGCCGTCCCTTCTAGAACTTCAGTTGACACTCAATGAAGCGCCATCTTCACACAAACTTCACAATTGCAACCAAATTCGCCATGCATGTGGACTCTAGTTGACATTCACTGATAATATTCAGTTAAGTGAACATGCAATCCAGTTAACTCAACATGCAAAGTAGTTAACTGAACATGCAAACTAGTTAACTTGACATGCGAACTGAAAGATCACTCAACATGCCAATATATGAACTAAAGATGACAACCTAGAAATTGTTTAGTCTAACTGTAGTCAGAACTCCAGTTAAGGCGTCCATTCAACTCTCTTTCGAAAATCCAACTTTGAACTCTTAAGGCGGATTCCAGACTTAGCCAAATTTCAACTTCTGCATTTTGTACGAAGGGAAAAATAAAACCTTCATAACTTCTATTTTACCAACTTTCAGGACTAGATCTCAGGTTTACTGCAGAGCTGACCTCATTCTGCACGACAGCTGCAAAGGCACATTTCTCCAGAAAATATCATCTAAGGGGTGAAAAACAAGGGCGCCTTTTTGAAAAGTTGCTCTTTTTCCTCCAAACTTAGCCATTTCTTGCTCTAACTAAAATAACATAAAAACTCTGACTGCAAGCTGCTGAGTCATCTTCTAATCCGGCGAAAATAGGCAACAGAAAGCTGAGCGTAACACAAACACATTGAATATCTGATATCATCATAAAGAAAGCATTAAAGGCTTGAAAAGCTCAAGCACCTTTCTCAAAATGTGCTCTTTTGCTTTTTCTTCTAATATTCTGACTAAGATTTGACCCTACGTTTGACCTCAAATTCAGGCACTTCAGCAACTTAGATTCACCCACTGACGGATGCGTCACGAAGCTCGAACAAACGTGAGATAAACATCTTGGATGGCATTTAGCTAAAAACTTTCATTTGGCACCTCAAAAAGATGGGCGCCTTTTCCAAAAGCTGCGCTTTTTACCAGTGTTAGCCAATTCTCGATTCGCCTCGTTTTGCGCTATATCTTCCACAACTTGCTCAAAACAGATCCATTTGACAGGCTTGATAGCTCACTGCAAAGCTAACGTGATGCCGAACAAATGTCTGCTGGAGGTGACAAACCCTAAAAACAGGATCTGAGCCCCTAAAAGATAGGGTGCCTATTTGAAAAGTGCTCCCTTCTCCAGAGATAGAAAATTTTGATGATTCTCCTTCAGATTTTCACTTTTCTTAAATCTCTTCAGTAACAGATTGACATGACACTGACACCAACTCCATATTTAAAAACCCCAAAAATGACCTTCTGACATCACTTTAACAAGATTAAGACTTAATTAAGCAAAATGCCTTAGTGAAGCAAAAATTTTGGTTTTGGGTACAACAGTGATCAAGTTGATTGGACGATTCCCACTAGCCCGTTGTGTTTGTGGTGGGTCCCGGTTAGGCCTCACAGGGAAGCGGGGATTGGCTGAGACCAAATAGGTGTTGATTGAATGATGCACAACGATGGAGGACAGAGCCTTGGTGGGTCCATCAACACGTGGCATCATATCACCCCATTGCTTCACATCGTTGTTGTGAAGCAAAGTGTTTGGAGAATTGAGCGATGGGCGATGTTAGTGGAAAGTGACGTCAGCATGTACAGGTGTCCGAATGTTATTGCATCGCTAGGTGTTAGTGCATCACACTTACATATCCTTGAGACAATTTTTTTCAGTGATGAGCAATGAGTGTTGACTATCAGTGGAGTATGGCGTCAGAGGAGGAGACATGGCATTAGCCCACCAACTCATGGAGATTTAGTGGGCCCATTGTCAGTGCTAGCAAGATAGCGGGGGATGACATAGATTGACTGGTGGCTGATCCAACAGTGATCACTGTGTCTTGGTACATTGCAGAAATGAATGATGGTGCTAAAAAAAATCAACAATATGCGATGGATTGGTTCTTGAGGGAAAGAAATCTACGGTCTAGGTTTAAAAGGTGTGCAATCGGATGGTGATCGCTGAACATATTCACATCACATAAATGAAGGAAAATTTCATAAGTAATATTGTGATTTGTGATGATTATGAAGCAAAGATCAATGGAGGAGGTCTAAAGACCGTTTATCAGATGGTCACATTTTAAAGATGCGACGATGGACGTTAGACAGTAGATCATGATGCGAATGCATGAGATCAACGGTTCAAATTTAAAAGTGAAGATCAATTATGACTAAGTCTGTGTAAATAGGGTTTCGCTTGTAGACTGACACAAAGGTGAAAATTAAATGTTCTACCTGCATTAATGATAGTTGCAATGAGATTTGATGCATAGAGCAACGACACAGATGGCTACAGAAGCAAGGATCGAGATCAAATTGAATGATCAGAAGGATGCATTAATTGCATATCCGGTCCTAGGGTTTGATAGAGAGAATGAAGGAAAATTCTCTGCACCAAAATTCAAAATTGTGTAGCTCAATATAGAAGTATGGTAGTGTAGAAGATATCCTAAACCCTAACAGAAGATCTGAAGGTGGTGGAGAATCTTGAGGAAATCATCATTAGTTAGCTCTACACAAAACACATGAGAATATTGTCTAAAGATGAGTAACTAAGTGAAGAGTGAAGAGAAGAGAAGAGAGTGCAGTGTAGAAGTGATTCTAAGCTCTAGAGGCGAACAAAGAATACACAAAAAAAGAGAGGGAGAGCTACAAAAGATGTATGGTGGTGCATTGAGGCAGACTAAGAATGCACTAAAGAAGAAGGAGAAGAATAGTTGCAAACTAGTGGGGTGCAGAGCAGAGAAGAGAGTTGTTGTGGTAGCAACATATAGTTGAGTAGTTGCAGAGTAAGTTGTAACATTGATTTGAGTTCCTTAGGAACAAATTGTAATAATATTTTATCTTGTAAATCTGATATGTTGGTGCCATCAGATGATTGATTTGGTGCTCAGTTCAAGGGATTGGTGTCTCCTTAGGGTTGGTTCCCTTCAAATTTGTAACAAAAGACTCCATTGTGAGGCTAGATTAGGACAGTAGCTCCAAGCAACATTTTCTCATTGTGGTTTTTCCCATCCTGGGTTTTCCACGTATACTTGTTGTTATGTGTTGATACTTTGTGTGCATGTGTTTGTTATATCTTTTATGTTTTAATTTGCACATCTAGATTTAAGAGTTGTGTCTGCACTTAGGATAAGAAGGCTCAAATTTTAGTATCTACTAATTCACCCCCCCTCTCAATAGATTGTTGTGTTCCAACATGGAAACAATTCCGCACTAAAATTATAAAGTGCCATTTTTCATTCCAATTGGACTTTCCTATGCACAAAATCTATGAAGTGCTAAAATTTGGGTGAGTGGGTGGGGAAGGTTGGGGGGGTCTCTACTACTGAATCAAGGGGGGTGTGTTCTTGTGTTGTGTACACTTCCTTCTACATTTTCATTTCCACACTTCTATTTTGGTTGCAAGAAATTAACTTAAGCATGGATGCAAATCTACCAATTCATCCTTTAACTCCATTTAATTACCATCAATGGAAAACTAAAGTTCAACTTGTATTAAAGAACAAGGGGTTATATAGATTGACAATGGGGATTGAAAAAAAACCTTTTGATGAGAGTGCTAAAGTTAAGTGATTAAACAAGCACGATCAAGATTTTGGTTTCTTGTATCTAATTGTGTCTCTAAAAATTTTCATAGAAGCTTTAATTACTCCTAATAAAGTTTGGATAGCTCTAGAAAAAATCTTTGGAAAGCAAGATGAGATGAGAATCCATGACTTGGAGAATGAGCTTATTAGTTTGATCCCTAGTTCTTATGACACCTTAGAAGATTTATTTACCATATTTAAATCACTAAGGTTGTAGCTTAAGGAGTGTGGAATAGAGAAAAAAATGACCAATTAGTTCTTTCTATTCTCTCTAAACTAGGTCTTAACTACTTTCTACTCCACCAAGAGCAGTATGGGTACAAATTGGAAAATTCCCTCCTTAGATGAATTTATTTCTAGCCTAACTAGGGAGAAAGATAAGTTAATTTAGATGGGGACATTAAAGTCTACAAAAGCTCAAGCCTTCATTGAGAGAATTGAAACAAGCTTCAAACCAAGGGAAGAAACAATCATACAAAAAGACAAGGAGATGAAGAAAGAACAAAAATACAAGTCTTCCAAACCTAACACTCAAAACTCTTCAAATCAAGGGAAAATTGAGAAAGAAAAAGTTTTGTGCTTACTATAAGAAAACTAGACATGATGAGAAAAAGTGCATGAAGAAATAGATTGACCACCTTTCTAAACTTCTTAAGAAGAATAATATAGGGGCACTTGAGTCCATCAAACCATCCCCATCAAACTAGGAATCAACTAAGGCTAAGCATAAAGAAAAATATAAGGGAAAGGATCTAGTTGTGATATATTTCACTTCATCTACATCTTGGATTATTGAATTTGATGCTTTACACCACATGGGTTCATCACAAGTTGAGTTATTGTTGTCACATGAAATTGCACCCTGCTGAGCACAAAGCTTAGCATTCCAATGACACAATGGAAACGACCTCAAGGTGTGGGACCTTTGCGTGTATGAGGTCGAATATCTAGAGAATGTCGGCTTCATTTTTCAATCCAAGTGCAAAGTGTTGGTCCAACCCAACACATGAAAAACTACCATTAACATACTCTAATAGATCACAAGGGAAAAGGGGAGAAGGAATGTATGAAAGGGAAATGGAGGTGGTACACCAAGATGGAAAGTTGTTTCTTCCTGGCTAAAATTTACACAGTACATCAAATAAGGGGACCAAAGGACTCACATAACTCTCTATTTGGTTGATTTCAAAGGAAAACATGGAGGTTAGGGTTTGAGAGAGCACTGGAAGGAAAGAGAATTACTCAACACACTAGTTGCAAACAATTTAACTCAAACATGTATACATAAAAATGTAAACAAACACTCAAACATGAAGGTAATGAAATATTACTCATACATAAAAGATGAGAGAACTAACAACAATGATTAGCTTCATTAATGCAAGGAATATAGCCAATATTTACAATGACAGAGTGTAAAATATAGTGTCTACAAATGAAAAATTCTAGAGGAGCCAAAGGAATAACCCTTAAAAAATTACAAGTGTTGCTTTTAAAGATCAAGCATAACTCAGATGAATACAATCAAACCCTAATATAGCTAGGGTTAGTAGTTGAAGAGATCTGATAAGGGAAATACCTACTATGAAATCCATGCCAAGAAGATCCTAAAGAGAACAAACTAACACACCATCCACCCTGTTATAAATATTTTCCAAGAAAATTCATCCAAAATCCCCCATGAAATCAGTGATTTGGGTATGGGATCCATAAGAAGGGACAATTAGCAACAATGAATGGGCATGGGCACCATGAAATCCACTTGGAGAAGTCAAAATAGAGCATTAAAGTTGTCCTTGAAGCCCTAAAATTAGATTTGGTAGCTGGGGATTTTTTGCACATTAATGGCGTTGTTGAGCAAAAATGCACCAATGTATGGATTGTCGGGCTTGAAAAAATGCCTTTGAAAGCATTTGAATTAAATGGTGTTGAGCCCTGAAAGTGTGTTTTTCGAACATCGGCAATCAGGCGGTCAAAGGTCAGGAGTCGAGCCTACAATGTGCTTCATGTTGGGAAGAAGGAAAGAAGAAAGCACAAAGAAGAAAGGAAACATTGGGGGTAAGAGTGAAAGCTTACCTTTGAAAATCAGAGGTAAGAGAAGCATTACCCCCGAAGCTCAAAGTATTTGAAACTTAGTTGAATTCTGAAAGAAACCATCGGAGAGACAATTGAAAATCGATGAGACCAAAGGAATGGTCCCTTTGACATAGTGAAGTCCGCATGATAGCTGGTGTAAAAGAACAAGGTTGGCATGTCATCGAGGAGATATAGGAATATTAGAGCGACCAAAGAAGAAGTCCCTTCAAAATTTTGAAGGAAACTCATCAAAGAGACAAAAGAATATTGGAGAGACCGAAGAAGAAGTCTCTTCGATATTTCGAATAAGTTTAGGCGATGACTGAAAGTCAAAAAAACCACTTTTGGGAATTAGAGGGAAGACTTACCTCTCACCTCCGAAGGTAAGAGGTAAGGTGCAAGAGTGAAGGATGACACCTAAAGGCTAGTAGGAGAAAGGAGAAAATGGAAGAGGAGAGGGACTGGTAAGGGGTAAAGGGTAAGGCCGAAGGCCAACACCTAAAACACTTAGAAGAAAAAAAGGGAAGGAAGAGAAGAAAGGGAAAGAGTGAGGGAGAAAGCATGCAAGGTAAGAAAGTAAGCTCAAGCCTGAAAACCCAAAAATCTGTGACTTAGCTAATTTTAGGAACCTTCAAGGAGAAAACATGTAAGATGACCCATGGGGGATCTCTCAAAGTGGTTATCAATGATAGGTCATCTAAGGGGGGCATGAAATGTCAACAATTATCTTCCTTAGAGCCTTCTAGCATGTCTGCTATCACCTTGGATGATGATACTCTAGCTTTAGTTGTAGGGAGAGGGTTTGTTGAAGTTGAAGGAGGAACATTCACAAATATTTGCATCTCTTCACTTTCAAGTAATCTCCTATCAATGTATCAAATAAGTTTCATAGGGAAAGACATGAGAGTCATTTTTTATCTAGATATAATTGAGATCAAAGAGTTGGAAAACAATGATTCAGTGGCTATGGGGAGGGTAGATCACCATTCTAGGCTATATGCCTTTCTCACATTTTGCTTAAGATGTTTCTCCCAAATCCATGCTAACTCATTCAAATGAGATTAGAAAATTATGGCATGAACGGTTTGGCCACCTTAACTACCATTATCTTGAGTAACTTAATCAACAAGACAAGGTCATGGGATTGAGGAGAGTCACATTCTCTAAGGATCTTTCTAAGGCTTGTACCCTTGGTAAGCATCTTGAAGACAAAATTGATAAAGACAAATCCTAGAGGGAAACAAAATATTTGGAGTTATTTCACAGTGATGTATCATGGGATTTTCCCATCCATCCTTTACTAAGGAAAGATATGTTCTCACCTTCATAGATAAAATTTTTAGATATACATGGGTTTACTTTCTTAGGCAAAATATGAAGTCTTTGACAAGTTTTGATATTTCAAGGTACTAGTTGAGAAAAAATTAGGGAATGCCATCAAAATTATTCAAACTGATAAAGGGGAGAATATATCAACATTAATTTTGAATAGTTTTTCACAATAGAGGTGATAAACATGCAAAGGAAAGTTCCTTATACTCCCCAATAAAGTGGTGTGGTAGAATGTAAGAACAAATTCTTGAAAGAGATGCCTAACTATATGATACACTCCAAGGGTCTTACACCACATTATTGGGAAAAATAAATCAAGTGTGCTTGTTACATACAAAACAAAGTTCCTCATAAAGCTTTGAAGGGTATCACTCCCTTTAAAGCATGGATAGGAAGGAAACCTTCAATTGAGCACTTCAAGGTCTTTGGATCTCTAGCTATGGCATAAATACCTCAACAACATTGCAAGGCTATGGATCCTCAATCCAAACCTTACATATTTTTAGGTTACCTAAATAGTGTAAAAAGCTATCACCTACTCCACCCAACCACATGTGAATTTTTCATTGAGAAAAGTATTAACTTTTAGGAGGGTCCTATTGACTCTACACTTGAAATTTCTCCTTATATTATGAATTCACTTGATGATTCTTCTTTTGAAGACTCTGATTTTTTGAACAAGACAATGGAGAGGTTGGGTGAATTAGTTATCACATATTTAAACCTTAATTCATTCACCGGAACTAATCCTTAACACTGCTTAAATGATTAAACATTAAATGCAAGTGTATAAATTGAAACCATCACATAAACACAACACTAGATTTACGTAGAAAACCCAATAAGGTAAAAATCATGGTGAGGATTAACTAACAATATAGAAAATATCAAAACCAATTATAAAAGGTTAACTGTCTGAGAAACAAGGCTCACTGCCAAAACAAGGACTCACTATCTAGATCAAGACTCACTGTCCAACAGGGCTAGCAACTCAGAGTGATCACTGCCACAAAGATACAAAGAAGATAGAAGAGATACATTAAAAAGAGAAGACAATCTCAATGCAATGGAGAAATCCACCACAAATTTCTAAACCACTTGCAGACATGCATGACTGATAGAGTACACCTTCTGCTCACTGCATCTAGAAACTCAACATTTAGGCTTCACACTGATATACTACACTCACATCACACACACTCATTGATTAGCATCAATATTGCATCTATCTGCTCTATTTATTTGCACTTATCTCTTTTCTCTTGCTTTCCTCATTTCACCACTAACTCATATTGTATTTATACCATCTTCAAATTTGAAACTTATCCAAAGTTGACCATCCAACATTAAATTAAAATTAGGTTGGTACCAAAACATCATAGGGTGGAATTAGAATGAGGGAGACCCAAACACACACTTGATAAGGACCCAAATAGATCCAACATGCATATAGTATTCAACACAAGGTCGGTCAAACTAGTGTAAAACACATAGACCAATTAAGCACAAACCTTTTAGATATTGAAATTATCTTCAATACAATAAAAAAACTCAAATCTAGAACCACAAGTCATAAGACTTTACCAAAGAGGAATTCAGACCAACAACATTTATCCTGGACCTCAACCAAAATCACAAAAAGCCACAGTTCACAACTGGTGAACATAACTCGCATTGTACAATGAATCAACAACCAAAATTCTAGATCTAACAACTTCCAAAACTCATGATCAACATATCTGAACTACACAAGCATAGGAGAAAATCCTAGAGCAAAACCCAGAGCAACTAATGAACACCTACAATATTTCTTCAATACAATTTTCCCAATATCCTTGGCATATACAACCAATAACCTGGAACCATGACATTAATGATAACAACTAGTTGATAACCAATTGACCAGTTGACATCAACGAAAACACCTTCATGTTTTTCATTTTTGCAACAATCCCCCCCTTTGTAATTGATGGCAACACATGATGTGAAAAACCATCAAAGCCAACATACTAGCTTTGAATACACTTCTCAATATTTTTCTTTCTGTTTCTCCCCCTTAGTAGATAGTTATTTTATATTCTTCCTCTCTTTTTGTTTGTTTTCTTCTTTTTTTCACATTCTTCCTCTCTTGGTTTGTTTTCTCATTTTTTCATATTCTTCCTCTCCCCCTTTGACATCAATGGCAAAGGAAAAATATATTTTACATTGATTTCCTCTTTAACATTAAAAACAAAATACTCACAATGACAACACCTAACACTACTTGCTCCCCCTGAGAGGTAGCCACCAAAACATCAGTCCAAAATAAAGATAGATCCATAGATCCACTAGAATGATGCATCTCCATATGCATCTAGTTTAAGAAAGGAGGGGCAATAGCCCATAACTTCTCTCAAAGAAAATCAAAAGAATCTTAGGAAGAGCCTTTGTAAATATATCAACAATTTTATCCTTCATCAGAACATTTTCAAGTTTTACTTCATTCTCCATGACCTCTCTCAAGAAATGATACTTGATAGATATATGCTTTGTCCTTGAGTGCATCATTGGATTCTTTGAAATGTTAATTACACTTTTATTATCACATAATATAGAAATAGGATCATCATACACCACTGTGAAATCTATCAACATCCGTTTCATCCATAGAACTTGTACAATAAGATGCAATAACAATATACTTAGCTTCAATAGTAGACAAGGAGACTAAATATTGATTTTTACTCAACCATGCCACCAATCTGCAAATAAGAAAGAATGCACCACCACTTGTACTCTTTCTGTCATCTACACATCCAACCCAATTTGCATCTGTATAGGCACTTAGTGTAAAGTTAGTATCTCTAGGATACCATAACCCATAATCCAGAGTGCCATTTAAATATCCGAATATTAATTTAATAGCAACATGTGTCTCCTTAGGATCTTCTTGAAATATAGCCACAAGATAGACAACATGCATAATATCTGGTCTAGTAGTATTCAAATACAATAGTCCACCAATCATAGATCTATACTTGCTCTGATCAACCTTAGGTGAATCATCATCTTTACCCAGTTTGCAACTAGTCACCATAGGAGTACATACCGGTTTGGAACCATCCATCCCAAACTTCTTCAACATCTCTTTCACATACTTAGATTGTGAAATAGAAATTCCTTTCTCTATTTGATTAAGAAAGAAATTCATCTCTCCAAACATAGATATTTCAAATTCTTTCAGCATCTCTTCCACAAAAATCTTACACATTTTCATTTCCTCCAAAAATAATGTCATCAACATATATAACTACAATTGAGATTTTGTCATTTTCAATCTTAAAATATAGATTACTATTTTTCGTACCTTTGTTGAAACCTTTTTGAATCAAATACTTGTCTAACCTCGCATACCAAGCCATAGGAGCTTGCTTCAATCCATAAAAGGATTTCTTCAATATTCACACTATATCTTGTTGATTTGATAACTGAAATCCTTCCAATTGTTCCATGTAGACCTCTTCTTCTAGCTCACCATTCAAAAATGTAGACTTGACATCCATCTGATAGGCCTTGAAGTCTTTATGAGCAAAAAATGATAAGAACATCCTTCTAGCTTCCATTCTTGCTACCGGAGCAAAATTTTCCTAAAAATCCATGCCTTCTACTTTTGGGTAACCTTTACACACAAGCCTTGCTTTGTTTCTAACCACTTCTCCATTCTCATTCAAATTATTTTTGAATACCCACTTTGATCCAATAATTTTTTTATCTGTCGGTCTTGGGACCAATTCCCAAGTATGATTCTTCTCAATCTGCATAAGTTCTTTCATGGCTTCCATCCAATGTTCATCTTTACATGCTTCACTTACAATATTCGATTCAATCTCATAAGATAAACACAAATTTACTTCAACAACAACTCTGCTTCTAGTCAATACTCCTTTAGTCTTATCTCCAGTAATATGACTTCCTAAATGATTCTTCTGAACATATCTAGGTGTCTTAGGTGACACCGCCAAAGCTTCTTCTTAGCTTTCATTTTGTTCATTCTACTTCTCTTGCTCATCCTTTTCCTATTCTTCCACAATCTTTTCAATTCTTAAACAATCAGGTTCATCAGATACATATCCATCAATATCAATTGAATTCTTCATTGTTTCATCAACCTTGATATTTGCACTTTCTACAATATTTCTTAGTCTTTTATTGAAACATCTGTATGCTTTACTTTTAGTAGAATATCCAAGAAAAATTCCTTCATCACTTCTTGCATCAAACTTTCCAAAATTTTCTTCATCTCTTCTAAAATAACATTTGCTTCCGAATACCTTGAAATACTTAACAGTAACAATTATTCCATGCCATAGCTCATAGGGGGTCTTTGTACTCTTTGCTCTTGCTTGAAAACAATTGAATACATAAACAACAATATGAATAGCTTCTCTCCAGTATAATTCCTTTAAACCAACTTTAATAATCATTGATCTAGCGGCCTCTTGAACTGCTCTATTTTTTCTTTCAACAACTCCATTTTGTTGAGGAGTTCTCAAAGCAGATAACTGTCTCTTTATTCCATGATCTTCAAAAAACATATTAAACTCATGGGAGGTGAATCGGTTGTCACATATTTAAACCTTAATTCATTCAACATAACTAATCCTTAACACTTCTTAAATGATTAAACATCAAATGTAATTACAAAAACTAAAAACCATCACACAAACACAACAACACCAGATTTACATCAAAAAACCAATAATGGAAAAACCACGGTGAGGATTAACTCACACTATAGAGAATATCAAAACCGATTACAAAAGACTCATTGCTTGAGAAACAAGGCTCATTGCCAAAACAAGGCCTCACTGTCTAGATCAGGACTCACTGTCCAACAGGGATAACAACTTGGAGGGATCACTGCCATAGAGATACAAAGAAGATAGAAGAGATACACTACAAAGAGAAGACAATCTCAATGGAACGAAGAAATACACAAGTTTCTCAACCACTTGCAGACATGCATGAATTATAGAGTACTCCTTTTGCTCACTACATATGGAAACTCAACATATAGACTTTGCACTCATCTACTACACTCACATCATACACACTCACTGATTAGCATCAATCTCGCATATATCTACTCTATTTCTTTGCACTTATCTCTTTTCACTTGCTTTCCTCATTTCACCACTAACTCATCCTGTATTTATACCATCTTCAACTTTGAAACATATCCAAAGTCAGCCATCCAACATTAAATTCAGATTAGGTCAGTGCCAAAAATAATAGGGTGGAATTCAAATGAGGGAAACTAAACACACACTTGATAAGGACCCAAATAGATCAAACACGCTTCATTAACTTTGAAGATAGTGTTCAACACAAGGTCAACCAAACCAGTGTAAAAAAAATAGAAAAATTAAGCACGAACCTTCTAGATACTAAAATTATCTTCAATACAATAAAAAAAACTCAACTCTAGAACCGCAAGTCATAAGACTTTACCAAAGAGGAATCTAGACCAACATTTCTCCCAGACCTCAACTAGAAGCACATAAAACCACAATTCAGAACTGGTGAACATAACTCACACTGTACAATGAATCAACAACCAAAAATATGGATCTAGCAACTTCCAACACTCATGATCAACATATTTGAACCACACAAACATAGGAGCAAAACCCAAAGCAACCATTGAACACCTGCAATATTTCTTCAATACAATTTTCTCAATAAGTTGACATACATAGCCAATAAACTGGAACCATGACATTAACAACAACAAAAACCAATTGATAACAAATTAACCAATTGATATCAATGACAACACCATCTTTTTCATTCTTGCAACATGATCATCCATTGCTAGTTCCTGAGGTAGAGTCTTCTTCTAGTTCTAAAAATGAGGATAATGATGAGGACCCACCTTCATCCAATCCACCACTTGCTTTGGAGGATGATATTTTAGCACTTGACTCACCTACTTCTCACCCTCTTTGGGTTATAAAAACACTTGATAGTGTGGGAAATTTGGTAGGGAATCCAACATATGGTAGACATACGCGATTAGATCATTAGAATGGGCCACCCAATTTCTTAGTTTTTTCCTTTGATCCATAGAAATTTCATGAGGCATCAATCATACTTGAGTGTGATGGGGATATGCAAGAGGAATATAATTCCTTACTCAGAAATCACATTTGGGATTTGATTTCACTTCCTAAGGGAAGAAAGATGGTTTGATATAAGTTGGCCTATTATACGTAGTTTGTAGTAGATGGATCAATTGATAAATACATGACACAATTGGTTGCTAAGGGTTTTCATAAGTTGTTGGCATTGACTACATAAAGACCTTTGCACCTATGGCCAAATTGATTTCTATCAACCCACACTTGATATTTGTGCAACATATGGATGGGATGTGCATTAGATGGATGTAAAGAGTTATTTTCTTCATGAAGACCTTGAGGAGGATGTTAAATAGGACAACTGAGAGGGGGGGTGAATCAATTGTCACAAAATCAAACCTTTAATTTAGTCAACAGAACTAATACTTAAAACTGCTTAAATGATTAATCATTAAATGCCAATGTAGAAACTCAAATCCAACACATAAACACAATAACACTAGATTTATGTGGAAAACCCAATGAGGAAAAAACTACAGTGAGGATTAACTCACACTATTGAGAATATCAAAATCGATTACAAAAAGGCTCATTGCCTAAAATAAGGACTCACTATTTGGAACAAGGACTCACTGTCCAACAAGTCTACAACTCGGAGGGATCACTACCATATAGATACACAAAAGACAAAGAAGACAAAGAAGACTTGTTACAAAGAGAATACAATCACAATGCAACAAATGATTCCACCACATTCACTCGATCAACTTGATTAATGATAGAGTTCACCTTCTACTCACTACATCCAAAAACTTAGCATTAAGCTTCACATTGATCTCCCACACTCACAACACACACACACACACTTATTGAATACAATCAATGCCGCATCAAACTACACCTTATCTTTTCTTTTATCACTCTTCTTCTTCACTCTTGCATCCTTACTTCATCATTAACTCATCTTGCATTTATACCATCTTCAAATTTAAAACATATCCAAAGTTAGCCATCCAAATCCAAATTCAAATTAGGTCAGTGCCATAACATCCTAGGGTGGAATTAGAATGAGGGCAACACAAACACACACTTTAAGGGACCCAAAAGGATCCAACATGCTTCATCATCCTCAAAAGTAGTATTCAAAACAAGGTTGGACAAACCAATGTAAAACAAATAGAACCATTAAGCACGAATCTTCCAAATGCCAAAATTGTCTTCAATAGAACTAGGGAAACACAACTCTAGAATCGCAAGTCATAAGAATTCATCAAAGAGAAATCCGGACCAACACCATTTCTCTTAGACCTCTTCCAGAAACATAGAAAACCATAGTTCACAACTAGTGAACACAACTTGCACTGTACAATGAATCAACAACCAAAAATATGGATATAACATCTACTAACAACCATGAACAACATATCTAAACCACACAACCAAAAATCAGAGCAACCACTAAACACATGCAACATATCTTTATTACCTTTTTCTCAATATCCTTGATATATACAACCAATAACAACTAGTAGATAACTAGTTGACCAGTTGACATCAATGATAACACCAACAATATTTCCAAAACACTTTAATTCTTGCAAAAATCTCCCCCTTTTTCATTGATGGCAACACATGATGTGAAAATCCATCAAAGATAACATACTAGCTCTAAATACATTTTTCCATTTTCTCCCCCTTAGAAGATGATCTCTTATATGCTTCTCTTTTCACATGCTTCTTCTCTTCTCCTTTGACATCAATGGCAAAGGAAAAAGAATATTTTCCATTAATCTCTTTTTTGACATGACAAACACAATGACAATACTTGATATCACCTGCTCCCCTTGAGAGGTAGCCACCAAAACATAGTCTAGAAGAAAGATAGACGCATAGATCCACATGATTTATGCATCTCCATATGCATCTAGTTCAAGAAAGGAGGGGAAATAACCCCTAAATTCTCTCAGAGATACTCAAAAGTATCTTTATGAAGAGCCTTCGTGAAAATATCAATAATTTGATCCTTCTTCGGAACATACTCAAGCTTTAATTCATTCTCCATGACCTTATCTCTCTCAAGAAATGATATCTAATAGATATATGCTTCGTCCTTGAGTGCATCATTAGATTCTTTGAAATGTTAATTGTGCTTGTATTATTACAAAAAATGGAAATGGGATCATCATATAACATTGTGATATATTTCAATGTTTGTTTCATCCATAGAACTTGTGTACAACAAGATGCAACAACAATATGCTCAACTTAAATAGTAGAAAAAGATATTGAATCTTGCTTCTTACTCAACCATGCCACCAATCTACATCCAAGAAAGAATGCACCACCACTTGTACTCTTTCTATCATTTCCACATCCAGCCCAATCTGCATCAAATAGGCACTAAGTGTAAAGTAAATATCTTTAGGATACTATAATCCATAATCCGGAGTGCCATTCAAATATATGAATATCCTTTTAACTATAGCAACATGTGTTTCCTTCAGATCTTCTCAAAATCTAGCCACAAGATAGACCACATGCATGATATCCGATCTAGTAGCAGTCAAATATAATAGTCCACCAATCATAAATCTTTACTTGCTCTGATCAACCTTAGTTGAATTATCATCTTTACCCAATTTGTAACTAGTCACCATAGGAGTACTTACGAGTTTGGAACCATCCATCCCAAACTTCTTCAACATCTCTCTTACATACTTAGACTGTGAAATGAAAATTCCTTTTTTTGTTTGATTAATCTATAGCCCAAGAAAGAAATTCATCTCCCCAAACATAGACATTTCAAATTATTTTTTCATCTCTTCCACAAACAACTTGCACATATTTTTGTTTCCTCCAAAGATAATATCATCAACATATACAACTACAATCAAGATTCTGTCATTTTCAATATTAAAGTACAAGTTACTATCTGCCGTACCTTTGTGAAATCCTTGCTGAATGAAGTACTTGTCTAACCTTGCATACCAAGCTCTAGGAGCTTGCTTCAACCCATATAAATCTTTCTTCAATCTGCATACCATATCTGGTTGATCTATTAACTGAAATCCTTCTGGTTGTTCCATATAAACTTCTTCTAGTTCACCATTCAAAAATGCCGACTTGACATCCATCTAATAGAACTTAAAGTATTTATAAGAAACAAGTGCCAAGAACATCCTTATAGCTTCCATTCTTGCTACTGGGGAATTTTTTTCCTAAAAATCTATACCTTCTACTTGTGAGTAGCCTTTACACAAAAGCCTCACTTTATTTCTAACTTCTTCATTCTCATTCAACTTATTTTTGAATACCCATTTTGATCCAATGATGCTTTTATCTACCGGTCTTGGGACCAATTCCCAAGTTTGATTCTTCTCAATCTGCATAAGTTCTTCCTTCATTGCTTCCTTCCAATTTTCATCTTTATAGGCTTCACATATAGTCTTTGGCTCAATCTCAGAAAGTAAACAAAAATTCACTTCAACAACTTTGCTTCTAGTTAATACACCTTTTGTCTTGTCTCGAATAATCTCACTTTATGAATGATTCCTTTGTAAATATATTGGTAGCTTAGGGGACATCACTAGAGAATCTTCTTCTATTTCATTATGTTTTTCCTACTTCTTTTTCTCATATTTATCCCGTTCTTCCACAATTTCTTCTATTCTTGCATAATCATTCTCATCAGATACATATTCATAAATATCAATAGAATTCTTCATTATCTCATCAACCCTCACATTCAAGTGCTCTAAAATTTTTATGTCTTTTATTGAAACATATGTATGCCTTAATTTTAGTAGAATATCCAAGAAAAATACCTTCATCACATCTTGCATGAAACTTAGCCAAAGTTTTTTCATCTCTTCTAATATAGCATTTGCTTCTGAATACCTTGAAATATTTAATTGTAGGAATTCTTCTATACCATATCTCATAGGGAGTCTTTGTATTGTTTTCTCTTGATTGAACTCAATTGAATACATAAACAATAGTATGAATAGCTTCTTTCTAGTAAACTTCCGGTAAGCCAGCCTTAGTAACCATTGATCTAGCAACCTCTTGAACTATTATGTTTTTCCTTTCAACAACTCCATTTTGCTGAGGATTTCTTGGAGTAGATAACTATCTCTTTATTCCATGCACTTCACAAAATATATTAAACTCATGGGAGGTGAATTATCCACCTATGTTAGATATTAAGAATTTTATCTTCAAATTCACTTCATTTTCAACCATTGCTTTGAATGCCTTGAATCTATCTAATGCATCTAATTTATCTCTAAGAAATGTAACCCATGTATATCTAGAATAATCATCAATTAAAAGCATAAAGTACATTTCACCAAGTAGACTTCTCACTCTTGTAGAACCACATAAATCTGTATGAACTAAATCTAGTAGTCTTGTAGTAGAGTGTTCCTTTGATCTGCAATGATTTGTTTCTTGCTTTCCAAATTGACAATTCTTGCAAATAACATTAACATGCTTTGTAATTCTTGGTAAATATCTCATGGCCTAAACAACACTAATCCTAGCCAAGTTATCAAAATTCATTTGACACATTCTCCTATGCCATAACCAATTGTCATTTATCTGAGTCATAAAGCATCGTCCATCAACACCCTTAAGTTGATAGATATTCCCTTTAGATTTCTTTCTTGTAGCAATCAACATTTCAGATTCTTTTCAGATCTCACATTTCTCACCCTTAAACACAAGATCATATCCTTTTCTGCACATCTGACCAACACTTAATAGATTATGCCTTATACTCTTAACATAGTAAACATCATCAGTATGATGCTTTCCATCAAAACTTACTGAACCTATCCCATAGATTTTAGCACCAGTATCATCTCCAAACGTAACCAAGCCTCCATCATATTTCTGAATCTTGACAAACTTAATTTTATCACCAATAATGTGATGTGAACAACCACTATCAACTACCCAAAAATTATTCTCTTATTTAGCATGTAGGCTAGAGATAACCATACCTTCATTTTTCTCCTTCTCCGAAGGGATTTCCTTTACCTATTTTTTAGAATTAGCAGAAGTAGGTTCATCCCTAATCGCCAAGAAAAAGCATTCATTGTCATCTGGATCTTCATATTCTGAATCCTCTTTAGAAATACTAGCATTCTCATTCACATAGTAAGATTTGTTAATCTTCTTTCCTTTCTTTTCTTTCTCATATCTTTGTTTATTTATTTTAGCTCTTTCTAGACACTTTGTAGCATAATGACCTATTTCTCCACAACTAAAGAATTTAAAGGGAAAATTACATTTATACTTATCAGAGCCTTTTCTCATTCTTCTTACAAAGTTAGCTTCTATTTCATCAAAATTCTCTTCATCTGGATCTTTAGCTTTTGTAGCTTTAAAGGTAGTCTTTGATTTGCTTCCATTTATTAGACTCGACTTCCTCATTTCATAAGATGTCAAAATCCTAACAACAAATCCTTAGTACAAGTCTTATAATCTATAGTCTATTAAATAACACTAACCTTCTAACTGTAAGCATCAAGAAGAGTTCTAAGAATCTTCTTTACAATCCTTGTTTCATCAATAGTATCACCAAGTCCTCACATTCCAGCTACCATCTCATCCAATCTCTATACATAAGCTTTAATAGTTTCATCTTCAGACATATGTAGAAGATAAAATTATGTCTCCAAATTCTATAGTTTCACCTCTTTAACTCTTTCATCACCATCATGCACTCTTTCTAAAGAATCCCAGACTTCCTTAGCTATCTTCAAATTCTAAACCTTAATCAACTCAAAATTTACCAGAATATTCTTCAAGATAAAATTTTCCTTATTATTTGCTTCATGTGCTTTGATTTCTTCAGGTGTACTTGGACCATTAGCAAGAGGAGTGTATGGATTCTTGTAATCTTTCTCCACATCATATCCACAATACTCTAGATATTCTTCCATCAATACGTTCTAGATACCATAATTAGTTCCATCGAACCTCAGATAATCAAAGGCCATTTTTCCAACCATCCTGGACCTTCCTCAAGCAGTTAAGCTCTTCACCAAGGAACCAAGCTCTGATACCAATTTTTGAATAGGACAACTGAGAGGGGGGGTGAATCAGCTGTCATAGAATTAAACCTTTAATTCAATCACTGAAACTAATACATAAAACTGCTTAAATGATTAATCATCAAATTCCAATGCAAAAAGTCAAATCCAACACATAAACACAATAACACTAGATTTACATGAAAAACCAATGAGGGAAAAACCATGGTGAGGATTAAATCACACTATAGAGAATATCAAAATTGATTACAAAAAGGCCCATTGTCTAAAACAAGGCTCACTGCCTAAAATAAGGACTCACTGTCTATAACAAGAACTCACTGTCCAACAGGGCTACAATCTAGAGGGATCACTACCACAAAGATACAAATAAGACAAAGACTTGTTATAGAGATCCTACAATCCCAATGCAACAAAAAATTTCACCATAGTCACTTGATCAACTTGCATGAATGATAGAGTTCACCTTCTACTCACTGCATCTAAAAACTCAACATTAAGCTTCACACTGATCTCCCACACTAACAATACACAAACACACACTTATTGAATAGAATCAATGTCACATCAAACTGCACTTTCTCTTTTCTTTTATCGCTCTTCTTCTTCGCTCTTGCATCCTCACTTCATCATTAACTCATCTTGCATTTATACCATCTTCAACTTTAAAATATATCCAAAGTCGGCCATCCAAATCCAAATTCAAATTAGGTCAGAACCAAAACATACTAGGGTGGAATTAGAATGAGGGCGAACCAAACACATGCTCCAAGGGACCCAAAAGGATCCAACACACTTCATCATCCTCGAAAGTAGTATTTTGTAGAAGGTCGGCCAAACTAGTGTAAAACACAGAACCATTAAGCATGAATCTTCCAAACACCAAAATTATCTTCAATAGAACCAAGGAAACACAAATCTAGAACCACAAGTCATAAGACTTCATCAAAGAGAAATATAGACCAACACCATTTCTCTCGGATCTCAACCAAAAACATAGAAAACCATAGTTCACAACTAGTGAACACAACTTGCACTATACAATGGGTCAACAACCAAAAATATGGATATAACATCTACTAACAACCATGAAAAACATATCTGAACCACACAACCAAAAACTGGAGCAACCACTGAACACATGCAACATATATTTATTACAATTTTCTCAATATCCTTGACATATAAAACCAACAACAACTAGTAGATAACTAGTTGACCTATTGACATCAATGACAACACCAACAATATTTCCACAACACTTTTATTCTTGCAACAAAGGAGATATATATGGAGCAACAACCAAGGTTTGTTAAGGATTCATCCTTACTGTGCAGAATTGGAAAATCCCTTTATGGCCTCAAATAGGCCCCTATGGATTGGTACACCAAGATGGATTCCTTCCTTCTAGGTTTTTCTTTCACTTAGTTCCATATAGATCATAATGTGTAATTCTTGCAATAGGGTGATTTATTGTTGATATTGGTACTTTATGTTGATGATATAATAATCACTAAGAGTTCATCTATTTTTGCAGTAGTGAAATCAACTCTCCAAAATAGGTTTGACATTATCGACTTGGGTTTACTTCATTAGTTCCTTGGTATTGAGATTACATAGTCTAATTAATGGATCACTCTTAGTCAACTAAAGTACACTCCTTATCTTCTTAATTTCACATGGATAATTGTAATCCATAGCTGACTCATTTGATTTCTGGGGTCAAGCTTGAGACTGACGATACTTCTCCTTTGGTTGATGCTACCTTATATTGACAACTTGTTGGTAGTCTCATTTATTTGACCCATAGTAGGCTTGCCATTTTATATGCTACCAACATGGTTTCCATATTTATGTAGGAACTACATGAGTTGCATTGGAAGGTAGCTAAGAGGATCCCCCATTATCTCTAGGGCACCATCAAATTTGGGATTTATTACAACGTTGGAATAGAGGTTGATTTGGTTGGATATACAAATTCAAATTGCGCTAGTGATTCTCAAGCTCACAAGGCCACTTTAGGTTATAGTTTCTCACTTGGTTTTGATCCTATCAATTTGTCTAGCAAAAATAAACATGCTATTTGTTTATTCTCTAGAAAGGTCGAGTATTGAGAAGCTATTAACATAACTACTAAGGCTATTTGGATTAAGGGTATTCTCATTGAGTTTGGCATTTCCTTTAGAAAAACTAGTCATTTATTATGAAAATCAAAGTACTATTTAGAAATGCAGGAATCTAGTCCAACACGAATGAACAAAAAACATTGAGATTCATATGCATTTCATTCAAGATCTTATTCATGGTCAGATCATTGACTTAATATTTTTCTAGTCTTTATAGCATCTTGCTGACATCTTCACCAAACCTTTCACTAAGAACAAGTTCATTTACCTATGAGCTCTTCTTGGGGTATTACCCACTTCATCAAAAACAACATCCTTTGTGGGGGGGAGGGTGTGGGGTGAGGGGGGGCTTCTATTCCTTTTCATTTACCCTCATTTGGGGGGAATTTTTTTCCCACATAAGTTTTTCCTCTTCCTTATGAGGTGCATTGTACTTGGGTACCTTATCACCTTGTTTCCATGCCCAATATTTTGTCCCTACCTAAGCTATGCTTAAGGGGGGGTGTTGGTGTAAAATTCTATTTTTAATTTCATTTACAAGTTTTATTTTACCTCGTGTATGTTAATATTTCTTAGTTGGCAAGTTAGGTAGTTGTCTTAAAGGTTGTTGAGAAAATTGAACAAAATTTTTCCCTCAAAAACTAGGAATTCAATTTCCTTATTGCTCCTATATATCCCCTCAATTATTAATGGAATATTATCCTTTCCAATTGAAATTCATGTGATATTGTAATTTCCATTTCATCTAAATTTCCTCGCTCCATTTACATTTAACAATGTTCAAATAAGCCACACCTTTCTATCTAATTATTTGAACAACCAAACACAAAAATAGAATAATTTTTAGAACAATTCAAAATTAATAAAATATATGGTTTCAATTATTTTGAATCAATTGAACTAAGAAATAATATATTAGGTCACATTAGTGTAAATTAGACATAAATCTCATAATAAGACATCATTCCCAAATTGCCTATATGTTGTGGCAATAATTCTAGATTAAGAAATAATTGATTACCATATGAGAAGGACCAAAGAAATAAATGAGCTAACCCCTATTATTAAATGGAGATATAAATATTTGATATTGTAATGTAGGAAAAATGAATACAAAAAGTTTCCTATGTTTTAAAAATTAAATGGTTTTCTTAAGCTACTTTATAATGAAACTAGTGTTTAAGTTGAATGTAAACATTTAAAACTAATTATGTAATAATACCCACACCATATTGAGTGAAGGAGTGCAATGAGTAGGAAACAAAGCAGGGGTGGGAATTTGAATTCCCTTGTTGCAGAGGGTGAGGGGAAGCATATTTTGTTGGTGTTCCAAATTGAACAATCCAATGAACCCTATAGACTAGCCACTTTCTAATGATTAGACTCAATGGTGGATTTGGCCAACTGACAAGATTTAGTCAAAGACTGAGATCTTCTACACTTCTGGCTCCATAGGACCAAGGTGGGTCAACCTCTACAATTCCTAAAGACTTTAATGCAACTATGCACAAACATTTCTTTTTATAGCAG
This sequence comes from Sequoia sempervirens, assembly GCA_007258455.2. NCBI lineage: Eukaryota > Viridiplantae > Streptophyta > Pinopsida > Cupressales > Cupressaceae > Sequoia > Sequoia sempervirens. The sequence goes on along the minus strand of VDFB02281167.1, from coordinate 19,818 downwards.
ATAATTTCCAATTCAGATACACTAAGGAAAGCATTGGAAACCTCAAATCTAGCTATATTCCTGGTAAATCAACACTCACTTAGTAATTGGGAAGCATAAATCAACACAAAACCTCAACCAAACAATAGGGATTTAAAATGATTTTGAATTTAAACTTGTTTCTGAGATGCATTAAGCTGAATGACGGATTAGTGCCTAATTCTGGACCATGGAGTCAAATGCATAAAACAATTCATCAATAAATGAACTTCAACCAGTGGATTTACAACTATTAATGTCTTACATCAACAAATCCAATCCTATTGTCAATCAAATTCTTCTTATCAGATCCAACCTGTACACTTGAAATCACAATCATCTGCTCAAAGTATTTTAATGATTTCATTGAAACAAAACCATGAACAGACAAAACATTCTCAAGAAATTTGAGATAAAAAATCAAACATACTTGGTATTATTGAATTAATATGATTTAATATGCACAAAGCAGGAGACAATTTGATGAAATTATTGATTTATTTGCACAAACTGGCTAATATTTACTCATGAAATTAACAATTACAGATTTACAAACTCAATTCATGACTTGAACTCAACATTTTCTATCTACCTAGCCCCACACAAGAATTTAGAACCCTGTACAAATGAGAATAGAAGAGAAAAAATAAAAGAATGGAAGGCTCCAAAATTTGATCCGTTGAAGACATCTGGCAGCTCCATCCACCGTTGATCCACAAAAGTGCAAAGCATCTCTCCTCTCTCTTTCTTGCAACAAAACTTTTCCTCTCAATTTTTTCCTTTGCAAACCAATTTGCAACAGAAAATCACTCCACCATGAAAGCCATCACCATTTACCTAGCTATGTGAAAATATCTCCTTGCCCATGAAAACTCTGTTTATTCCTCATTTTCACTACTGCATACTTTATCTTCAAATATTTTCCTTTACATAATGAAAGCTTTTAAATATTTCACTCTACATTTCACTTGCCAAATAAAGATCTTTGATTCAATGAATAATTTATTCACTTAATCTAGGAGAATGAAAATATCACCCATGCACCTATTTTCACTTTAGATTTAAAATAGTTGCCTATGCACATGCATTTATAGATTTTGCATTTTATTGGGAAAAAAATTTATCCCATGTCTTTTAAATCTACCCAACAACATTTGAAATATTTGCTTTTGTGAAAAGGATTTTACAATTTACCCCAGGAAAAAATTCTTTACCCTAGGAAAAAATTCTTTTCCTGTGCAACTCATTTTCCTTTCATACATTAAAATATTAGCCTTTATAAATGAAAGGAATGCCTTTTAAGATTTTCACCGAGCTATTTAAGAAATCTAATTAAAAGAACACCTGAAGATTCAAATGGGCCCATCACTTATTTATTTGCTCACCCATTTGCATTTCACCTTTAATTTTAAAATGCTTTGCCTATGAGACATTTCACATTGAAATATTTAAGAAAACCCATTTCGTAAAATATTTAAGCTCCACATTTTGTCGGGCATGTTTATTTTACTTTATTCACTTTAAACCCTCTTGTTTATTAAAATAATCCCCGAGCAAAATACTTACCCATTCACCATTTTCCCATACATTTAATTGTTCTTGGGCTCTCTTGCCACACGACAACATCTCGCCAACCACACAAGAATTAAAGAGTGGGCAACTAAATCCCGTGAGCTTGCGGGGTAGGGCATAGATTTGGCTGCATTTTAATTTCACTTGTGACCATTGATCTTTCCATTCTCCCAGTGTTTCCCTAACTCTTCTTTGTACTTGTTCAACAACTCTTCATTCATGGCGGCTAAGTCTCCCTTACTTGTTTCGATAGCGGCTCATATAGAGCATGATTCCTCCTTTCATATGGTGCGCTAACCTCATCATTAATCTCTGCAAGTTTAAAAGATTCTTGCATCGATCTCCGGTGCTTGTGGGATGGATTTCCATTTCATGAATCAACCCCCTGCATTAGTGGCACCCTATTCTCATCTGGCAGCGGTGCCCTCAAGCATTGACCTCTTTCAATGGTGTGGAGCTACCTCTCCATCTTTAGTTTGAAGCTTCTCAAGCTCCCTCCTCCTTTCCGCATTCCATCTCTACTTGCTCACTCTTCATTGCAACTATCATGTTGACTTATCTCATTTGCTGCACAATATCGAACCTTTCCTACAATTACATTTTCTTAAAAGTCTCTAAAGTGTTTACCATGCATCTATTTTGTGCATTATGTTGCCTTTGTAGCATTTGAAATTTCTTCTGCTTTTGAATGAGTTCTCCTTTATGCGTCGATGGATTCTTGTACCTTGTTTCACTGTTGCTTTCCAATAGAATTTTGGAGTTTTTGTTTACCCCTGTTAGCACATGTCAACTGCATTTACTTGAGAGTTTCTAGAGATTTTTCAATATCCAATTGATGGGTAGGCTGCAGCAAGAGAATTCCTTCCTCCTACTATGTGTGCCTTGCATTTTCTTGAGGTATTTTAAACCCATTCATTTTGGACATATGCTACTCCATTTTGCAGTGCAACTCTCCAATCAATGGCATTCTTTTCTATGTTCACAAACACTTTCAAGTGTTTGCGCCAAACGCCCACTATGATTTGAGCTTCCTGTTTTGAAGTTTATGAGGATTTTACAACAAATCCATTTTGTGTTGGAATTCACAATGGACTTCTCCTTTGGTACTCATGGTGAAGCTCACCTCAGCCATTATGTATTCATGGAAACACATGCCTTGCTCAACGTTGCATTTTGTTCTGTGATGGATATATGTACTTTTCCTTAGTATGCCCTTACTTTTGCTGCACGACTGCTACTTGCATTTGCTTGTAATTTCTAAGGCTTTCAATAAATTCATTTTGCTACAAGTGCAACCCTCACCGTAGGCGCCTCCTCCATTCTCATTATATCTTAGCATTACGTAGCTTTCTTTGAACAATGTTGATTTGCATTTTCCACTACAAGCACATAATGTCCCATGCGTGGGTTCCCAAACTACTCCTGTGCCATTGGACACTTGAAAAGGTATTCCAAGCAACATATAGTAACATGACTGTGAAGAGATGCTTTGAAAGATCAAACAAACCCTCTCCTTTGACTCTCTTAATGGTGCCCATTCCTTGCTCATGGAACCCTTCCTTTCATTTTGCTCAAAACTCCATTGCGCATAATGGCTATGTGTACCTTACTCCATTCACTTTCCACATCATCTCAAGATGTGCTAGTATCACCTCAAGACCCACGCCTTGGCTGCTCTATCTATCCCAAATGCATTCACGTCATTCCTCATCTTGCACCAATGGATGCTTTCTAACAAAAGAGCATATCCTTGTATGTCACCAACAAGTCTTTCCAATGACAGATTCTTTATGAGATTCTCAATAGTCACTACGTGATCTGTTCCAACCAGCTGGATTCTATATTGAACAAGGGGACTAGCTGTCAATGTTTCAAGCCCTATTCCAATTTCATCAATTACAATTGTCTGGGACATATGGTTCTCAACTGCTTCGATCATAATTGTATATTGCATATTAACATTTGGGACTTGCATTCTTTGAGCATTTCCAATGCCTGGATGAGGTATATCTCCATCACCAACTATCTCATTTGAGGCTTTCTCAGTATTATGCAACTGTTCAAAGAACAAGGCACAATTAAATAATGTTGTGACTTTATCCCATGGCAACTTAGGTAAGACATTATCTTTCTCAGGCTTCCAAGCCTCAATGCATTATCTCCAAGTAGCCTTAACAACCACAATAATTTTTATATGAATATTTTTAAATAAAATGAACATTTCATTGTCATAGTAAGGAGCTGATTTCTTCTTCCCCATAGCCTCATGAAACATCATATGTGCTATGTTTCCAAGGTTTTCACTGCAATATCTGTCAAGCCCTCACATTCTCCCTTTCTAGTAAAGACTAAAAATTTGATTCATTTTATTCGTTACAGTAGGAGAATTGACATGATGAAACTATCTCCAAATTATGTTTATAGGCCTCACCAACAACACTTGTGTGACACAAGTCGGGTCCCCATGTGGGCTAGATTATTTCTTTTTTTGTTTTCAAATAGTTTTCTCCTTAAATTGGTCTAACACTGGTTGTAAAGATTTCTAGAGTGAAATAACAAATTGGTTTATCATTAAAACTTGCTTTCTGACCTATTTGAATAATAGTGAAAACTGGTCAAGTTGGCTCTAGAATTGCTTTAAAAACTAGTCAAACGACCTCCTAGAGCTATGAAAACTTGCAGGCATGTAGACATTTAAGCAGAAAATGGAGTACAATAGACAAATTAGAGAAATGAATCACGAGGTGAATGATATTCACTATCAAAGTTGCTCAGTTGAACTTTCTGCAACAACTATTCAAAATCAATTAAAACTCACCGAATCACCTCATTGAAGAAATATCAAATCAACTCCTTGTGAGCTTCCATTGGACACAATAGATCATTTTGGTACAGTGAGCATGCGTGCAAGAGGAATTTTCTTGAATCATCATTCATCAAAAGATATTGAAGGTCAAAGTTGACCACCCTGAAAGGATTCTAAAAATGCAAGTGCAAAACTGAACAAAATGCATTTGCTTTTGACCAAGTAAAAATAGAAAATCAGCTCATGAAGCTTTGAAACCTAACATGGGAGCACATTTTGGTATGGATAACGGAGAACAAGAATCATTTTAACTTGATGATCATCCGGTTACAAAATACAAGCTTGAACGAGAGGCTACTTTGCAAAACTGAAAGTTTGCAAACAACAAAAAAGTGCCAAAACCCTCCAACTTTGATTTTCAAAACCCTGTCAAAACTCATCATTGGAAGTTGAAAATTTATATACATGCTCTCATAGGTCACATTAGTGAGTTTGCAAATGGGTTTTGCACAAAAATCAACTGGCTCCAAAATACGACCCTCCAAAGTAGGTCACTTTGGTAGATTTTTCAAGTGCACTTCTGAAAGTGTAGAGGCAAAATTTTGAAATGGGCACTTCAAATTTGCAAAATTTGAGAGTCCCAATAGTGGCTCTAACTGGGGATGTATGCCCCTTGTGGGCATAGCAAGATTCCAGATCTCTGGCGATTAGACGAAATATTGAGTCCATTAGGTGTCATCAAACTGCTCCTTTATTCATCCTCTTTTTCAACTTCATCTGGTGACACTAGGCCACCAAATGAAAAGGGTAGTCAATATTTACCTCTATCAAACACCATTCTATAAAAAGAACTGGTCTCCCTGAACTCATGCTTGCCTCTGTCAAAACACAAGAAGAGTGATTGCACTTCTACAAACACAAGTATCAAGCTGCCTTTGTGCAAGTGGAAACTTGCTCTCCATTTATCTTTTTCATCAAGTGGCAACCAAATCAAATATTCCACTTCATTTTCACTTTCTTCATTCTTCGATTTTGTATCAAGTGGTAACATTTGAAGATGGCGATCAAGACCATATGAAAGCATAGCCTGATCACAACCATCCACTTGATTAAACATGCTGGTACCTCCCAATAGACAATCATATACAACATTATCAACATATTCACAATCACTATGCACCTGAAAGTCATGCATACTCTCATAATTTTGATTATCATGTGGCAACAACTTATCATATCCATCATACAAAGCACTCTCAAGCTGAAAACAACTTTCTTTAGTATCTTGCACATTGTCACACTATATGAAAAATTCTTCCAACTGACAAAAATAACACTCACATTCTACCTCATGGCTGGTATCATTAAGCTCAATCTGATCACTAGTTTGCATATCATAGGTGAAACTATCACAAGAACTTACCAGAAGATCTTGCTCATCATGCAAACTTTCTTCAAGTGTATGCAAAGATATACACTCATATATTGGTACACTCTGTAACTATTCTTCATCATGTTGGTAATGAGAATCATTAGAGGTTTCTGACTTGTCATCATTTGTAGTCATATTGTCATCCTCTGAACATAACATATCAACCTTTTCAACATCCCAAGCTTGCTCAATAATAAGCAATTTTGGTTCAGAAGGATAATTTGATTCTTCATTGAAATCAACATCTACACTCACATTCAAAGATTCGTTCCTAGGCTCATTCAAGTCAGCAAACAAACACTTGTCCAAATTTGCATTAAAGTCATCAAATCTTGGCTCATTGGATGCACAAACCTCATGGTCATCTGCTACTTCAAACTCATCAAAACATATTTATGAGTTTGCATCAGCATGCTCATTTTCATATTCATCATACAATGCATCATTACCATCAAATGACTGATTATCTTCATCCACATCATCATCATGGTGATCAACTGGTTCATTTTTGGAATGAAAATAAAAACCACATGCATCATACCTTGCATCTTGAAGACCATCATCACTGCCAAAATCAATATGAACAACACTCAACAACTGAGATTCATTCACATGTGCACACTTCTAATATTCAATGGTCAACAAATTTGAAATTTTTTCATTGCTCAATAGATCATTACTTTGATCCAATTTTTCAACCACTTCCTCTTCTTGACCTTCACTTTAATTGGATGCATTATCAAATTGGAAATCAGGATATATCAAGATGCCATCATCTTCAAAGTCTGAAAACTTAATGGGCTGATCATAAACTGGATTTCCCCAATCATAGGAGATTGGATTACTAGCAACCTTGTCAAAAGCATTGTCACAATCTGTCATAGAGAACAAACTGTCCATTTGTTCACTTTTACTCACTTCTAGGCTGTTATGACAACAATCCACATCCTTTTGCATTTCGACATTGGACTGGATGTCATCATTAAGTTTTTCATTGAAATCCTCTTGAGAATAGACCCAAATATGTTCACTATCAAACTGAAAACCATCAATGGTTTCTTCATTGTAGTTGCTTATGGTTGATCTTACTAACTAAAATTCACTACATACCTTTTCACTTGCAGGTGATACACTAAAATTCTGAACAACATTTCCTAAATTAGCAAATTTCAATATCTCATTATGGAGACTTGCATCAAATCTACTTTCAACATATGAAGAATTGACATGATCAATTGTACCACAACATTGCTGATTACTTATCTCTTCGTCAAAGAGTAAATCCAAATCATATCCCTCATTATGTTCTTGGCTTATAAAACCTGATTGCTGATTTTCATTTGTGTACATTTCTTTTGTAAGTTGTTCAAAGACAACTTCCTCATCACCTGATGATACATCATTCTTGTTTTCTACCTTCTCAAGTGTGCACTTGTCTAAATTTGAAACTGAAGACATCTGATCATTTGTCTTTCCACAACTGCTGGTTTCATCAGTATGTAACCCAAAATTGAAGACAACAAACTTTGCAAATATTCATTCCTCATTTTATCCAAATCATCTAAAAATGTGTAGGCCATCTGCATACTCAATATTTTATAATCCTTTAACAATGCACTAGATCCCTCCTCAAAGGTTTCAAAGTACATATGAATACAATCTAGAGTACTAGGTCTGAAATTCTTTGGGATTAGTGAGAGAGGAACAAAAAATATATGATTGAAATTAATGCTTGACTCTTCATCTTGCTTTTTAATTTTCTTTAACCTTGTGACAAGGTCAGAAGGGTCTCTTGCAAATTCTTTTCTATAAGCATTCACTAATTTATCCCAACAAGGAAAATATTTCTTAGGAAAACTTAGGTACCAATTCTTTGCTCTTGCTTCAAGAGATCTGACAAAAAACCTCATCCACATATCCTAGTATCCAAATGAATGTTTCTCCATGAATTTTGAAAAATATTTGACATGTGCATCTCCTTCAAAAACATTGTATCCATTAAATCTAGCCATCTTCTTATAGACTTGAATTGGCATACTTTCAGTTTTGTAATCAATCCATGACAAATCTAATTGAGCATACAATGGATCAAAGGAATTAAAAAAAGTTGCATTATCTTGACAAGTAGATACAATATTATTGTTTCTTAACTGGGCTTGTTGAAACATTCGGTGCCTTTCATCCATCTCTTTAAGTCCCCTTTCAAACACAACTTTCCATTCCGACCTTATCTTAGGCTTGTGCACTCTTGGACTCATGCACTTTGGGGTCTCAAATGTATGAGGATTATTAGACTTCTGACACTTCTTGACAAGCTGTCTCAAAGTGTCTATAGGTATGGCTATTTTATCTTGATGATCCATGGATGTTTGCAAATCAAGGATCAACTAATTGTGCATAATCACAATTATGACCAAATGAAGGATCACAATGAAAATTGTTGACATAATGATAACCTGGACTTGAAACATATGATAATGCAAATGGATGGGAATCCCTAAGATATACAAATGCATTCTAACCATCCACAATAGAAATTTCTGAGCAATAGAAAAAATTCTTCCAATGGAATTGTAATTACATTTAATATGACAGATCCAACAAATGGGAGTGTGCAAATTCAATATTACTATCCTTTCCCTTTATTAGTGCTAATTCACTCAATAGGGAACCAATTTTTTTCCTAATACGTTCAAATATGGTTTTCATACAAAAATTTCTTGAAAACCAATAGTGAAGAATACTTGAAAATGTTGCAGCTATTGCAAATTGTTCTTCCTGATTGGAAATATTTGTAGATTTGGAATTGTATTCACTGTTGAGATGATGGAGTCACAGTGTCCCTATGAAGTTGTAGTCTTCAATGGAGGACCTTTTCCAGGAAAGATATTCAACCACACAGAAAGTGTTGCAACAATGGAATGCAAAATAGAGATTCTATTATGAAGATATGATATGTTACAAGAGTACATGTGCCTGATTAAATAGGAAAGAGTGAAAACCAAGAATGCACAAGATGTTGCCAAGTGTCAAAATTACACTATATGTGACATGTGAACCCTACCCAGGAAATGATAAAAGATTGAGATAAGTTATAGAAGGAAAACTCATCTTCTAGGAGGAATCTTATCCCTACACATGAAAAGGGGAAATTATCCCATTATTTATGATTTATCTAAAAATGCAACCTAAGACTAAATAATGCAAGACCTAAGTTAACTTATGCTAGTGTAATAATTAATTAATTACACTAACACCCCCCCATAAGTGCAACTTAGGGAGGAAATGCAATGATTATGCAAAGATGATGGGTCTCGACTACGAGGCCATGTTAGGTACCATTTAAAAATGATATGAAAATGTAGCAAATCTCCCACAAATAGAGAAAAGGGGAAAACCCAGTGGGAACAAAACCCCTCTCCAAAAAGGAGATGAAATGCAAAAAAGGAGAAAGGATGGGAAGGATGGAGGAATCCCAAATACCCCCCAAGTACACCATCCATCACATGGATACAATACAATCAATGGCCCCCCCATAGGGAGGAAATAGAGAGACTATATATCCCCCCCCAGAAGATTTGATCACCTACAAAAATGGTAAGTGTCTGAGGACAAAACATGATCCAATGTCGACAAACAACTTGTCTCCCTTTCAAAAGAAAAAAAAACCAATTGCAAGTGTAGAGATGCTTCCCATTTCAAATAGGAATTGAAGGAAGGTAGGATGAATATGGATGATGATGTATTTGAACACTGTTCATGTTTCTCCTTACTTGATGAAGATGAAGATGCCACAATCAACTGAGGTACATACTCAATCAATGAAGAATGTGACAAACTAGGACGATGTGGAAACTAATGCTGAAAAAGATCAAAAGAAAATGATATAATGATTGTGATGGAGACTAGATTGCCCCCCCAGAATGAAGTGTCCTCAAAACCACCGAAAGAAGTCTGAAGCAACAAAGGTTTGCAAACCACATGTCTCCCGCTAGGAAGAAGCAAATCCAATGGCGGATGTTGAAGAAACTCCAACTCTTGAATGAAATGAGAGTGAAGAAGTCTCATACTTAAAATCTCTGAAAAGAAAACAAGTGCCTCCAAGATAGTCTCAGGATCCCCAATCAAGGTTGAGACAAAAGGATGAGGAGACTCAAGAAAACTCTCCAAAGTAGGATCTGAATAGAGGAGTGATATCCCCACAAGAATTTTCTCCAAACTTGTAGAAGTAGCCAATATAGTGATACTTGAAATGAAGCCATCCTATGATTTCAAGTCTGGAAAACTAAATATGTCCGGATGAATGATGATGGAAGCATCAATCAATGAATCTGGACAAGGAATCACTGAATGTGAAGGGATACCAATAGTCTTTGATGGAGAAGAAGGAACATCTGAAGAAACCTTGTCAACCTCTTCAGAAGATTCAAGGCAATCCAAACAAACAACCTCCTACATAGCAATATCACCATGGGGTACCTGATATGAGGAATGACATTTTGAATCATGTCCATCGGGGAAGGGTGGAGTATATGAACCTCCATATAGCTCCCAAATCTTAGTCCAAAAAATGTGAGGACAATCACAATGATCAATAGTACTCAAAACATCACAATCAAATTGCATTTCAATGATCTCCAAGACAGTGTATCTACTGCAACTCCAACAAAATTCATGAATACCTTCACTTGGATAGGGAACTATACCATATAGATGAGGCAATAAATCAAGTGATTGGAGATGGTGTATGATTGCATCCTGCCATTGTTTATAGTTACCCTTGTGCAACATAGTCAGAGAAGGAGTATATGCAAGCCCCATAATGTATTATTCTAATTTCTCCAAAATACAAAGATATTGACCTTCAACAACAAATAGAGACTTCCAAATATGATATGCAACTGAAGTGATGCCACCTGAATCAAAAACTCTTTTCCCAAGCTTTAGGATATCCAAGTTATTGAACAGATGCACTGAATTGAAAATATCTAATGCAAGAGTACCTAGAGCTAAAACTGAAGGAAGTGATTGGACTAATGAAAAAAATTCTGAAATATCTTCCAAATGCCGCTAGAATCACCAGATTTCGACAATCTAATGTGAAGATATTGGTTGTTGAGTCCAAAAAAGGAGGGTTGGCTTCAGTTGACTTTAGAATTTATAGTAGAATAGTCCTACAAAATAAATTGTACCACTGAATAGTGCTCTAAATTCTCTTTCCATCGGTATCTTGTTTGCAAATTTTTGATACCGTGGCAAGAAGATATGGCCTTCGAAAGAAAACTGTTGTTTGGGAGATAGCAGGCTAATTAGGCACAAAAAATAAGCACCCTAGGGCAAAAAATCTCAGCCCCCAGTCGCTAATATGACCATGGGGCTACCTTGTAGTTTTAAAAAAGGCATTGCTAGATAAGTGGCGGTGAAGCGGCTCGTTGGCAGAGGAAAAAAGTGGCGTGACCAAAGGTGGAGTGCAGACTTAGGCTTCTGGTTTTCAATGAGACCACAGGCTATGGCTGTCGGAGTGGGGGCCAGGAACAAACACCGGCGGTGCAAAACGTTGGTGCTGATTGATGTTGGGACAAACGTCGACGAAAGTGGATGGTGACCGTACGGGTGACACCGAATGATGTCGGCTAATGGGACGGGGCCGACCACTAAAAAATAATATTCTGTAGATTGGTGATAAGACTGATGCTAACCAATAAAAAAATTGAATATTGCAAATAAATGCAATTCAAATTTAATAAAATTCCAAATGAAAATTTAAATCTACAGGAATTTAAAATATGATGCCGACCAAAATAATATGAAGCCCGAACTATAGCCACAAGGAAAAAATAATTATGCCAGTGGTATAATAAAATAGCTAGTCACCCGCAGAGATTAATTTTTTCCCAAACTATAGAAAAAATTGCCTAGATGATGAAATAAAAATAGCCTGATGATCTAAAAAAAATTGCCATGATGGAGGATTGGAAGGGAGATTTTTTCTTGCAAATTTGTATGGATAGTACAAATAATGCAAACCATAGATTGATACCTCAATGGCTCCCGGTGGATATGTCTCTGATTTTGATGATTGAGCAGGCAATCTATGGGTTTTGAGGCCTTCTGGATGCAATGGAGAGGATAGAGAGAACCTGAGGTGCGCTAGAAATTAGCTTAGCTCCCAGGTAGAACCAACTAGCCTGCAAGTAAAAACCAAAGCCTGCAAAGAATCTCACACACCAACTTTCTTGATCCTGAGTTGAGGTTTCACTGGAAAAGCTTTGATACCATGTTGAGATTATGGAGTCACAGTGTCCCTATGAAGTTGCAGTCTTCAATGGAGGACCTTTGCTAGGAAATATATTCAACCACACAGAAAGTGTTGCAACAATGGAATGCAAAATAGAGATTCTATTATGATGATATGATATGTTACAAGAGTACATGTGCCTGATTAAATAGGCAAGAGTGAAAACCAAGAATGCACAAGATGTTGCCAAGTGTCAAAATCACACTATATGTGACAACATGTGAACCCTACCTAGGAAATGATAAAAGATTGAGATAAGTTCTATAAGGAAAAATCATCTTCTAGAAGGAATCTTATCCCTACACATGAAAAGGGGAAATTATCCCATTATTTATGATTTATCTAAAAATGAAACATAGGACTAAATAATGCAAGACTTAAGTTAACTTATGCTAGTGTAATAAATAATTAATTACACTAACGTTCACCTCTTCAACAAGTTCTGCTAACAAAGTCGCCACCTCTCTTCATAGAGTACTAAAATTCAAGCAATATGAAGCTCTTTCACATGTAAATTTCTTTGAGTTCCTTTCACCAGTAGAGCACCACAAATCATGAAATATTCAGGTTCACTGCAACAATTTATTTTTCCAGGTTTGAATTCCTTCAACATTTGAACTAAATTCAGAATGGAAAATAACTGACTCTATGAAATGACTCTTAAGGCTAGATTCATCAATATAATTTGAATGACTCTTTGATAAGGTAATTTGCAATCAAATTTATAAGTGCATTCCCTAGTAGAGTCGCCATTCTGTTGGTATTCCAAATCAAACAATCCAATGAATCCTATAGACTAGCCACTTTCTAATGATCAAAATCAATGGTGGATTTGGCCAACTAACAAGATTTAGTCAAATACTAAGATCTACACTTCTAGCTCTATAGGACCAAGGTGAGTTAACCTCTACAATGCCTAAAGAATTTAATGCAACTATGCACAAACATTTCCTTTTATAGCAAATAATTCCCAATTCAGATACACTAAGGAAAGCATTGACAACCTCAAATCTAGCTATATTCTTGGTAAATCAACACTCACTCAGTAATTGGGAAGCAGAACTCAACAAAAAACCTCAACCAAACAATAGGGATTTAAAATGATTTCAAATTTAAACTTGTTTATGAGATGCATTAAGTTGAATGACAGATCAATGCCTAATTCTAGGCCATGGAGTTAAATGCATAAAAGAATTCATGAATAAATGAACTTCAACCAGTGGATTTACAATTGTTAATTTCTTACATCAACAGATCCACTCCTGTTGTCAATAAAATTCTTCTTATTAGATCCAACCTACACACTTGAAATCACAATCATCCGCTCAAAGTATTTTAACCATTTCATTGAAACATAACCATGAACAAACAAAACATTCTCAAGAAATTTGAGATGACAAACTCAAACATACTTGGTATTATTGAATTCATATGATTTAAGATGTACAAAGGAAGAGACAATTTGATGACATTATTGATTTATTTGCACAAATTCGCTGATATTTACTCATGAAGTCAACAACTATAGATTTACAAACTCAATTCATGACTTGAACTCAACATTTTCTATCTACCCAACCCCACACAAGAATTAAGAACCCCCTACAAATTAGAATAGAAGAGAAAAAATAGAAGAATGGAAGGCTCCAAGACTTGATCTGTTGAAGACATCTGGCAGCTCCATCCATCGTTGGTCCACAAAATTGCAAAGCATCTCTCCTCTCTCCTCCTTGCAACAAAATTTTCCTCTCAATTTTTTCCTTTGCAAACCAATTTGCAACAGGAAATCACTCCACTGTGAAAGCCAACACCATTTATCTAGCTATGAGAAAATATCTCCTTGCTCGTGAAAACTTTATCTTCAAATATTTGCCTTTACATAATGAAAGCTTTTAAATATTTCTCTCCACATTTCACTTACCAAATAAAGATCTTTGATTTAGTGAATAATTTATTCACTTAATCTGGGATAATGAAAATATCACCTGTGCACCTATTTTCACTTCAGATTTAAAATAGTTGCCTATGCACGTGCATTTATAGATTTTTCATTTTATTGGGAAAAAAAATTATCCCATGTATTTTAAATTTTCCCAACAACATTTGAAATAATTTCTTTTGTGAAAAGGATTTTACAATTTACCCCAGGAAAAAATTCTTTACCTGTGCAACTCATTTTCCTTTCATACATTAAAATATTAGCCTTTATAAATGAAAGGAATGCCTTTTAAGATTTTAACCGGGCTATTTAAGAAATCTCATTAAAAGAACACCCGAAGATTCAAATGGGCCCACCACTTATTTATCTGCTCACCCATTTTCATTTCACCTTTAATTTTAAAATGCTTTGTCTATGAGACATTTCACATTGAACTATTTAAGAAAACCCCTTTCTTAAAATATTTAAGCTCCACATTTTGTCGGGCATGTTTATTTTAATTTATTCACTTTAAAACCTCTTGTTTATTAAAACATTTCTCCCCAAAAATACTTACCCATTCACCATTTGCATGTGCATTTAATTGTTATCGGGATCTCTTTCCATGCGACAACATCTCACCAACCACACAAGAATTAAACAGTGGGAAACTAAATCCTGTGAGCTAGCAGGGTAGGGCATAGATTTGGCTGCATTTTACTTTCACTTGTGACCATTGATCTTTCCATTCTCCTTGTGTTTCCCTAACTCTGCTTTGTACTTGTTCAACAACTCTTCATTCATGGTGACTAAGTCTCCCTTGCTTGTCTCGATGGCGGCTCATACAAAGCATTATTCCTCCTTTCATATGGTGTGCTAACCTCATCATTAATCTCTGCAAGTTTGAAATATTATTGCATTGATCTTCGGTGCTTTTGGGATGGCATTCCATTTCATGAATCAACCCCCTACATTAGTGGCATGCTCAAGCATTGACCTCTTTGAATGGTGTGGAGCTGCCTCTCCATATTTAGTTTGAAGCTTCTCAAGCTCCCTCCTCCTTGCTGCATTCCATCTTTGCTTGCTTATTCCTCATTGCAACTATCATGTTGGTTTATCTCACTTGCTGCACAAGATCAACCCTTTCCTACAATTACAATTGCTTAAAAGTCTCTAAAGTCTTTCCATGCATCTATTTTGTGCATTATGTTGCCTTCGTAGAATTTGCAATTTATTTTGGTTTTGAAGGAGTTCTCCTTTATGCGTTGATGGATGCATGTACCCTATTTCACTCTTGCTTGCCAATAGAATTTTGGAGTTTTTGTTTACCCTTGTTAGCACATGCCAACTGCATTTGCTTGGGAGTTTCTAGAGATTTTTCAATATCCATTTGATGGGTAGGCTGCAGTGAGGGCATTCCTTCCTCCTACTATGCACACCTTGCATTTGCTTGAAAAGTTTCTTGAGCTCTTTTAAACCTATTCATTTTGGACATATGCTACTCCATTTTTTGGTACAACTCTTCAATCAATGGCATTCTTTTCTATGTTCACAAACACTTTCAAGTGTTTGCGCCAAACTCCCACTATGATTCGAGCTGCCCATTTTAAATTTTCTGAGTATTTTTTAACAAATCCATTTTGTGTTGGTATTCACAATGGCGTTATCCTTTGGTATTCACGGTGAAGCTCACCTTAGCCATTATGCATTGGTGGATACACATGCCCTGCTCAATGTTGCATTTTGTTCTTTGATGGATAAATGTACTCTACTTCAATACGCCCTTCCTTCTACTGCGCAACTGCTACTTGCATTTTCTTGGAGTTTCCAAGGCTTTTAATAAATTTATTTTGCTGCAAGTGCATCTCTCACCGTAGGCACCTCCTCCATTCTCATTATATCTCAAAATTACATAGCTTTCTTTGAACAATGTTGATTGCATTTTCCACTACAAATGCATAATGTCCCTTGCACGGGTTCCCAAACTATTCCTATGCCATTGGACACTTGAAAAGGTATTCCAAGCAACAGATAGTAACATGACTATGAAGAGATGCTTTGAAAGATCAAACAGACCCTCTCCTCTGACTTGCTCAATGGTGCACATTCCTTGCTCATGGCAGCCTTCCTTTCATTTTGCTCAAAACTCCATTGAGCATAATGGCTATGCATACCTTACTCCATTCACTTTCCACATCATCTCAAGCTATGCCAGTATCACCTTCAGGCCTATGCCATGGATGCTCTAGCTCTCCCAATTGCATTCACATCATTCCTCATATTGCACCAATGATTGCTTTGTAACAAAAGAGCATATCATTGTATGTCACTAACAAGTCTTTCCAATGATAGATTTTTTATGAGATTCTCAATAGTCACTATGTGAGCTATTCCAACCTGCTAGATTCCATATTGAACAAGGGTACTATCTGTCAATGCTTCAAGCTCTATTCTAATTTCATCAATTACAATTGTTTGGGACATATGGTTCTCAATTGCTTCGATCATAACTATATATATTGCATATTAAAATTTGGGACTTGCATTCTCCAAGCATTTCCAATGCCTAGATGCGGTGTATCTCCATCACCAGCTATCTCATTTGAGGCTTTCTCAGTATTATGCAACTGTTCAAAGAACAAGGCACAATTAAATAATGTTGTGACTTTATCCCATGGAAACTTAGGTAAGACATTATCTTTCTCAGGCTTCCTAGCTTCCATGCATTATCTCCAAATAGCCTTAACAACCACAATAATTTTTATATAAAGATTCTTAAATAAAATGAACATTTCATTGTCATAGCAAGGAGCTTATTTCTTCTTCCCCATAGCTTCATGAAACAACATCATATGTGCTATGTTTCCAAGGTTTTTACTACAATATCTATCAAGCCATCACATTCTCCCATTCCATTAAAGACTAAAAAAATGATCCATTTTATTTGTGACAAGAGGAGAACTGACATGATGAAACTATCTCCAAATTTCATCATGTGGACTTGGCTAGTTTTTTTTTGTTTGTTTTCAAACAAGTTTTCTCCTTGAATTAGTCTAACAATGGTTCTGAACGTTTCTGGAGTGAAATAAAAAATTGGGTTATCATTAAAACTTTCTTTCTGACGTATTTGAATAATAGTGGAAATTGGTCAAGTTGGCTCTAGAATTGCTTTGAAAAATTGGTCACACGACCTCCTAGAGCCATGAAAGCTTGTAGGCATGCAAAAATTTATCCCGAGAATGGTGTGCAATAGACGACTCAGAGAAATGAATCACGAGGTGAACAATATTCACTATCAAAGTTGCTCAGTTGAACTTTCTGCAACAACTATTCAAAATCAGTTAAAACTCATCGAATCACCTCATTGAAAAAATATCAAATCAACTCCTAGCGAGCTGCCACTGGACACAATAGATCATTTTGGTACAGTGAGCACATGTACAAGAGGAATTTTCTTGAATCATTATTCATCAAAATATATTGAAGGTCAAAGTTGACCACCCTTAAAGGTTTCTAAAAACGCAAGTGCAAAACTGAACAAATTGCATTTGCTTTTGACCAGGTAAAAATAGAAAATCAGTTCATGTAGCTTTGAAACCTGACATGGGGGAAAATTTTGGTATGGATAATGGAGAACAACAATCATTTTAACTTGACGATCATCTAGTTGCAAAATACAAGTTCGAATGAGAGACTACTCTGCAAAACTAAAAGTTTGCAAACAAACAAAAAGTGCCAAAACCCTCCAGCTTCGCTTTTCAAAACCCTATGAAAAATCATCATGGGAAGCTGAAAATTGACATGCATTCTCACATAGGTCACATGTGTGAGTTTGCAAATGGGTTTTGCATGAAAATCTACTGGCTCCAAAATACGACCCGCCAAAGTAGGTCACTTAGGCAGATTTTTCAAGTGCACTTTTGAAAGTGTAGAGGCAAAATTTTGAAATGGGCACTTCAAATTTGCAAAATTTGAGAGTCCCAACAGATTCTAAGGATGAGGCAAATGGAAATAGACCCTTGGTGGTCCTTATTGAGGGTGGACAATTTTGGTGGGTGTAACTAGGGTTTCTTGGTAGTTGGATTAAAGGAGATGGTGAGGCAGTGGCTATGATTTATGTGGATGCAATCACTGTTGGGGGTCTTTTCACTATTCATCCAAAATCCTTTCTTCTTTTAGGGGGTAGGCTAGGTCGTAGCTATGGTTGTATGATGTGGAGTGCAGAGAGCTATTCACTTTTGTTGATTTGTGGTGTGCCCTACAATGGTGTGGCTACAAATTATTTTGCTACCTGGTGGTGTGTGGGACTTCTATGGTGGTCTTCTTTTTGATTTTTGGTTTCTAGATTTTCCCCCTTCAAGGTGGATGAAATTCTATCTCCCCTATTTTAATTCTCTTATGTGTGGGGGTTTTTGAGGTTTTCCCCTATAGATGTGCTCTTCGCTCTCATGCTTTGAGGATTTGTTGGATAAATCTCACTAAGGGAGCTTTTTCTTCCCTTCTTTCTGATACGGTGTTGATGGCTGGGCTGTGTTCAAGGAGTTTTTTCAAGAGCTAGATGTTGTCAGAGCTAATGGGAGCATTTTTGTCCTTGTTTTTGGTTTAGTGCTGATGGCTGGGCTAAGCTTAAAGTTTTCTTTGTTGTCCTAGTTGAAGTTGTTTATGGGAGCCTTTTCTATCATGTCTTCTTGCATTTTTTCTCTCTTCCTACTTCCTTAGTTTGTTTCTCCTATAGAGGTGGAGATCCCTCCTTTTGAGGTGGAGCTGGTGTTGGTTGGTGTGGTTGAGAGATTTTTGCTGAAGGTTTCCTTGGGTGTGATGGCTGTCCTTGTTGCTATCATTTTGTTGTTGGTTGGGTTGCATTCAATGCTCATCTTGAAGACCTAGGCACTTCTTTTGTCTATGGATGCTAAGTTTTCCCTTTTTGTACGACTGTTTGATCTCTTCCTGGTTCTATAGATGGTGTCTCCTATTGAGGTGGAGACCTCTCCTATTGATGTGGAGATGTGTTTTGTGGTATGGTGGGTTGCTCATGCTTTTTCAATTGGTTTTATCTCTTGCAACTCCTATTTACTGAAGAGTCTTGGCTATAGTGGAAAGGGTGTTCTTGGTTTCTTCTCCTATAGAGGTGGAGAGGCAAGTTGGGTGATGCAATTTTTCCGCATCATCAATATCACTATTTTTTTATGGCTCATAAATTATTTTTCTAAGCAGTTGGTTTGCTATTGCTTGGATATCTCAAGCGGTGTTTTAGGTTGGTTAGGTTTAAGGTCCCTTAAAAACCTGGTGGTTTAGGGTCTAAGGTTCCCTTCAAAACTTGTATATTGCAGTATTGGTTGGACTTGATTATCTTATGATGGACTGCTATTGTTTAGCTACTAGTTATCTTTATTTTATCTTTTAACAACATCCTTTGCTTTGAAAGGGTGTCAGGTCCCTTGAAAACCTATTTTCCCTATTAATCAAAACATTTAAACTATTTTGCTACTATTTTATGTAAATGAGAAAAAAACTATCTTATAAATTATTTTAAACTAAAAAAAATATTTCATTAAAATAAAATATTGAAGTAGACTAGAAATTGTTACATTACCACTATTTTGAGCATAAATTTAACTAATTGATATTAGAACATAAAATAACAATAAAAGAAAAGCTTGGAGCTATACCTTGTAACTCCTTGGTGAGGATGCCTATGTAACATTAGGCATTGGTAAACTCATTTTTATCCTTGAAAATTGCACCTAGATGCACATAGCCCACGAAATAGACAC